>JZKD02S0026704.1:578422-589446 GCA_000966675.3 Picea glauca | reverse complement strand
GTTGTATACCTTGGAATGATCAGATGAGGTGGTGTTATGAATCTAAATATCAGTGATGAAGGGTATAATAATGGTAAAAAGTATGGTCAAAAAGGTACAATATGAGGTCCTAACACCTTGGTCTGTAGTTAGTTGATGATTCGTTTCATGAAGGATAAGTGCTCTCTATCATGGTTTTATTTACCTGTGTATTTATTCCGCTGTGTATTTATTTATCTATGAAATTGGTATCTATAATATGCATGTTTGTTGGTTATTGTTGTGCATGATATATCTCTCATTTCTTTATGTTGTAGCATGAATATTGAACTTTTCATGTGAATATTTCATGCCTCTTACTTAATTAAACATTTATTAGATTCTGAAATTCAGAATCTAGCTTGAATTAGCGTGCCCAGCCTATGGGTGGTTGGGTATGTTACATTTCCACTTCTTCACCAGTTTTGGACTCTCCATCAAAAGTCAAAGGTTTAATTTTATTAAACTCTTCATCTAAGTGATCCATCTATTTTTCGTTTCTTTATTGTAGACACTCTATTTTCAGTCATGTGCATGTCATTAGAAGAAATGTTTTCTTTCTTAGTTCCTTATCTTGAATCTTTTCAAGAATTTTTAATGAATTCTTCATCCATATCATCATTCTTTAGGCACTTTTTCGTTGTTATATTCCATAACATGTCATTTATTTCTTGTTGATCTACCTGTTCTTTCTTTAATTTCTCATTATGAGCCTTGAATGTTTGTAAATGTACTAATATATTTCTCATTGTTTCCAAAACCTATGTTTTTGAGCTACTTTCACTCAGATGTTTTGTATTTCTACGAGGTTGTTTATTTATATTTCTTTCAGGTTTGTCTTCTTCTCCATTCTGTGCGAACATGAATACAAAAAATTAAAAGAGTCTTGTTTGTAACAATGAACATATTATTTGTTAGTTTTTCTTAACTTTATTTTTACAAAGTACCTAGAGTTATCAACTTATCCTAAAGTTTGTATTCAACCAAACCAAATTATATACAACTAAATAATTTTCACCTCAACTAACCAAATAATTCTTGTCTTGATGACTTAAGGAAGTTCAAGACTGGGGAGTTTTCTAACTTTTACCATTCGATAGTCAAGTCCATTGAAAAATATGTTATTTTGGTCATTAAATATTAATATGTTTTTACTCCAATACGAAACAAACTTGGATTGGATCCCCATGTTGTAAAACTTCAAGCTATGTAAACGCCAGGGTTTAAACAAAATCCGTGAGGCTTCCAATATATATCCATCGTGTGATTAGTACGTAACCACATTTAGAACCAAAGCATTTATTTTTATTTTATTTTGGAGGTAATCGATAGACTTAATATATACCCATGCTTCTGTTGCATCACATTAATGATGAATCTCTTTTTGTTATGAGAGGGAAACCATTAGTTTGATCGATGCGTCTTTCACTATTGCCTTCGTTGGCCTAAGCGGGATTTTAAATCCCAAATACATGGGGTCGACACAAACATGGAAATCAGTGTAAACAAATGGCAATCCAACCTTTCAATGCCCTTAATATAATAAATTTGGCAGCAACATTGCAAAAGGGACATTTGACCTACAGGAAATAAATTCATACTAATTGGACTGTTGAGAACAGCTTATTCTTTGGAAGTTAAAGGTAAGTTCAACAATGTTTTTAGCTATTTTCTCTAGTTTGACCCTACTACATATTCTAATACTAATATCCTTTGTCTTACCTATTAAAAGTCAGATTAGATACAAAATAATACATGTTTATCTCAGATAGAAAACAAAGGTATTCAGGTTCCATTTTATGGACTATTTTTTATAACAAGTTTAGTATGATGTATGCCTATCAACCTAATTTTATGAATGTTTCCTGTAAAAGTAATTTCAAATGTTTAATGTTTAAAGTTTTTTTAATACAATACAAGAAATAACAATATCTTTGTCTATCATTGGAAGAGGGTTTTCATTTCACTTCAAGTATTATTCCTATGTTTTTCTCTAACACACAACAATTGTATTATGAGAAAGAACTGTAGACCTATAATTAGTAATGATAAATACATATATTGGCATATTGCTTTTATCAAATTTCTTTTATCTATTTTTTCCATATTTTATTTTGTAATGTGGAACTTTAACATTTGTAGGATAATATTGTACATAATGCATAAATACTTCTTTAATCTATATAGGAAAACTTCACATAATCAATAATCTTGCAATCGAACAATAAGTTAGTATACTGAATATATCCACTAATAAGTGAGAGTATACATATATGTACCAAACAAACCAGAAACAAATGGAACAATCACGTTTCACCCAACAGTAGATGCAGAACTGTTGGAAAATATTTAACAGGCAGTATATGCTTGTCATTGATGGCAAGTACATCAATGAAGATGGCCTGAGTACAGGGAGAATGTAATAGACAGGCACCAGAAGTATTTTGGGAAGAAGCTGCAGAGCAATCTCGATAAGATCAGAAGAGATAGTGCAAAGGATGTTTGATATGTTTTATAGGCAGCGTAAGCTTGTCATTGATGGCAAGTACAACAATGATGATGGCTTGAGTACAACAACGATGATCAGTAGCGCAGTGATATTCAGGAAGACCAACAACGCAACAATTGTCTAAACGCAACAATCCTCAGTCGTCAAATCGAGGATTGATCTAAACTATTGATCAGGCATGATGAAGTCCCGTAAAGTTTGAGAAGCACTATTGATTGTTGGATCCCATCCAAAATTCCCGACAGAACGAGGGCCGTCAGATCTGAATTTAGACAAGAAGAGTGCACTGAAGAGGAGGATAGATCTCAAGTGTTAGATCCAAGCGCAGGATCCAACCATCGTTGGATCAAGAAGAACCTGCACGTCCTTTAAGGTACAAGGAGAAGCAGGCGTAATCGCGATATGAAAAATCGTGACTTAATTTGAGCCGTCAGATCAAGGTTGAATCTGGACCATTGATCTCAGTCCATGTCGTAGTTTCATGGATCGAGAGTTGAAGAGGTCAAAGAATATTAACATCAAGAATCGTGAAACTGTGATATGCAAAATTGCGACTTAATCTGAGCCATCAGATCAAGGTTGAATCTGGACCGTTGATTCCAGTCCATGTCGGAGTTTCGAGGATCGCATGTTGGAGATGTCAAAGAAACAATGCAATAAGAATGTCGATTTCATGATATGCAAAATCGCGATTAAATTGCAGCCGTTGAATCAAGATCAAATCTGGACCGTTGATTCCAGTCCATGTCGGAGTTTCGGGGATCGAGAGTTGGAGATGTCAAGTAATATCATCCACATGAATCTCGATTTTGTGATATGCAAAATCGTGACTTAATCGCAGCCGTTGAATCAAGATGTGATCCAGACCATTGATACGACTCCATTACAGAGTTTCATGGATTGGGACTTTGAAGTGACAAAAACATTGAACGTCAAGAGTGTCGAAATCGCGATGTGTGAAATCCCGACTGAATCTGAATCGTCAGATCAAGATATGATCTGGACCATTGATCCGACTTCTTTACGAAGTTTCGTGGATCAGGAATTTGAAGTGACAAAAACATTGAACGTCAAGAGTGTCGAAATCACGATGTGTGAAATCTCGACTGAATCTGAACCATCAGATCAAGATGTGATCTGGACCGTTGATCTGACTTCTTTACTGAGTTTCATGGATCGGGATTTGGAAGTGACAAGAACATTGGACATCAAGAATGTCGATATCGCGATATGAAAAATTGCGAAAGCACTTTTTGCATAGGTTGTTGTTGCTGTTGGAGTTTGCTGTGGTTGTTGTTGTTGAAGGTGATTCATGGGTGAAGAAGAAAGAGAGTGCAGCAACTGAATTGAATAGAAGAGGATCTGTGCAGTGAATGGAAATGGCACACAGAGTATAAAAAGAAGAAGAACAGATAGCGCAAGTCATGTGTGCAGGAAGGCAGTGAGGCAGACAGAGCAACGAATTGCAACAGAATAGTGATGAGCCTGGTAAGCCATTGTTGAACATTATATCACTGTAATAAGTTTCAGTAGCAAAGATTTATATTTTAGGGAGGTTGGGAGGTGCTAGGGAGGACTATTGTCCTCATAGGTTCAAGTGGGTGCTTGAACACAGGGAGTTGTAGCTTCCATCTGGTTGCAGCCAGAGAAACCAGGGTGGCATGGTGGTGCAAGGGAGAACTCTTGTTCTCTGTTATACAGGTTGGTGCCTGTATGATTGGAAGTTGGTGCTTCCATCCAGTTGGTTCTGGAAACACTCAGAGAGTTAGTGCTTCCTTCTAGTTGGTTCTAGAGAAACCAAGAAGTTGGTGCTTCCTTCTAGTTGGTGCTTCCTTCTAGTGGGTGCTAGAGAAAACAGAGAGTTGGCTCTCTCAGCAAGTAGTAGCTTGCAAAACAGAGGTTGTAGCCTCATTATGAGTTGGTTCTCATATGTATGATGATGTAAAGAATGTAACTATTACTTATCATATAAAGAAAAAGAGGTGTTTACCCTTTATGGGTTTCCTCAGGAAATATCTGTCTCTGTGTATCACATATGTGTGACTGATGCTGAATATCCTATTGCTTACTTCCCTGCACTATTGTGATTTTCCTTCAGTGTTTCTGCAAAGAGTTTAAAAGAAGCATAATTGTTTAAGCACAGTAACAACTGATTCACCCCCCCCCCTCTCAGTTGTCCAACAATTGGTATCAGAGCGGGCCCCCTTTTTATCTAAGGGTAGATCCTAGAGCTTAAACATGACAAGCCATGAAGGGACTTTAGTCACTAGGCCTCCTCTATTTGATGGAACGATTTTTGCCTTCTGGAAGGTTAAAATGAGAACATACCTAATGGCCTTAGGAGCTGATGTCTGGGATGTTGTAGAGACTGGATACATAAATCTTTTTGTGCTAGCTTCCAAGGATGATAAGTTAGAATTTAGCTTTAATGCTAAGGGAATGAATGCTATCTTGAATGGACTTGCAGAACCCGAGTTTTTGAAGGCGATGCATCTTCAAACTGCTAAAGAAATGTGGGACAAACTCATTAACAATTATGAAGGTAATGAGAAGGTGAAATATGCCAAGCTTCAAACCTACACAGTACAGTTTGAAAAGCTACAGATGAAAGAAGATGAAACCATTGGGAAGTATTTTATGAGAGTTGAAGAACTAGTAAATGCAATGAAAGCACTTGGTGAAAAAATTGAGGAACCCTCTTTAGTTCAGAAAATTTTGAGATCTTTGCCAGATAGGTTCAACCTAAAGGTCTCAGCTATAGAAGAACTTAATGATATAAAGACTTTGTCTTTTGATCAACTTTTAGGAATGTTGACTGCATATCAAAAGAGGATAGTTACAGATAAAACCTCCTCTAGAGAAGCATCATTTAAAGCAGATAAGAATGAGGATTGTGAGACTGATGAAATTGAAGAAAAATTCGTGAGAAGATTAAAGACAGGATCAGGCAAGTACCAAGGTAAGTTTCCCTTCAAATGTTTCAACTTTTGTAAGATAGGTCATTTTTCAAATAAATTTCCATACAAGAAACATGATCAAAACTCTGAAGATGAAGAGAAGCACAAATCAAGAAGATTTGATAAGAAGAAGAGTTTATGTGTAAACAATGATGACTCCTCAGAAGACACCGATAGTGATTCCTCATGTGAAGATAAAGTAAATGACTTCTCTCTTATGTCCAAAGAGGATTATGATAATGAAAGAACAGACAGTGAAGAGAATGATGAATAAGTTGTGGTTGATATGGAAGTAGAACTGATCAGTGCACTGGAAGAGATTGACAGACTAAGAATCAAGAATAGAAAGAAAAAACAATTGCTGATACAGTTTGAGAAAGACAATAAACAGCCTGATGAAGACTTTCCCATGCTGAAGGTGGAATTAGAAGAGGCAAGGAAAATCGAGGATATTCTGAAACATCAACTATCAGAAAAGAGGGGAAGATCTGAAGCCTTGGAAGAAGAAGTAGTGAAAACTAGGAAAGAGATGGAGAAGTTTCAAACCTTGTATCATTAGAATCTGCCTAGTATCAAAGCCTTAGAAGGATTAACCACCATTCCGAATCATCAAAGAAATCCAAAGCTAAAAACTGGTTTGGGGTTTGAAGAGGGATCAAGTAGTGGTCAACCAAGAAACAAAGAACCCATCAAGTTTGTCAAAGCTAGTGTCCATGTTAAATCGACAACCAATGACAACAAAAAACCTGCAAAAACAAAGGAAGACAATCAACCACCCAAGACAAGTAAAGAAAAAGGTGCCAGGAATGAATCTGTAGAACAAAGAAATAATGCACTCCCTTCTCAAAGACATCATCAGTATGGAAGAAATCGATTTTCTCAAAGAAGACAATCATTTTCTAGGTACAAAGAATTTTTCTATGGATATTGTTTCTACTGTTCTAACTTTGGTCACAAAGCGGTAAATTGTTCCTTAAGACTTAGACATAAGCAATTAAGATTTCAAAGGAATAAATATTTGCCTCAACAAAGAATGAGGTCAATGAGTAGACAATGCTGCAACAACAACTTCGACCTATTGAACAATGAGATTGAATGCTATAACTGTCACAACTTTGGAAACAAAGCTGCAAACTGCCATCTGAAGAGTTACAAAGCAAACCCAAGGATAAAGTCCTTAGATAGAAAGCCCAGCAAATGGAAAAGAAAAGATAGTGAAAAATGTGGTCAAGCACTTTCAACTCAAAAACAAAAGGCCTCTGGGAATATAGACAGTGGATGTTCCAAGGACATGGCTGGAGACAAGGATAAGCTACTGTCCATAAATAAAAGCAAAACAGGAAATGTGATCCTTGAAAATGATGAACCAGGTAAAATCAAGGATAGAGGGATGATGAGTTTGAGTAATGATAAAGGAGATGCCCAGTATGTTCTGCTAGTGGATGGTCTGAAACATAATTTGCTCAGTACAAGTCAAAAATGTGACAGAGGCAGTGAAGAGGTGCTCACATCCAAAGAATGTAAGGTAAACATAAACTCGGGACAAGTGGTGAATGAAAGTATAAAGAAAATTAATGATGTTGAAATTGAGTCCTCCCTTGCAAGTAAAGAAGAAGATTCAGATATAATAAAAGCATGTTCAGTTAGCATTAATCCCATGGATGAAGTAGGAGAAGAACCATGTCATAAACAGGAAGCAAAATTCTCGAAGGTTGAGAAGGCAGACACCCAAATTAAGTTCTTGAGCAGATCCATGACTCTAGACAAGGTCTTGGATACACAGAGATCACCAAATGACAAATCCGATATTGGACTCAACAAGGTAGAAATCAGTGCTCCTAAGAAACCTGATATAGGTCCTTCATTTGTGAGAAAGAAAAGCAGGTGTGAGAGTGGGTGTAGTAGTTTTCTCTTGTGATTGAATATGGACATAAAAGCCCTAGATTGAATGCATCATGGAAGAAAAATGAAAATTGTAGTAATAGAGATCGATGATATTCAATGGGGATATCCAAGGGCTATTTAAAAAGTACAATCTGCAATTGCACAGTGTTCAAGTAGGACAACAACATTCTGATGTACAATATGATATACATGACATCCTATAGAGACAACAAGAGGAAAGACCTTGTCAAGGAAAGTTAACCTTTTAGGAACAAAGGGGGAAAATAGTCAGAAGAAGAGAGATAACAGTGATAGGGTAAGTCATCTACTCATGAGAAGAAAAGGTTGATGAAGGAGTCCTAGTAAGAGAGGTGAGAATTTTTGAGTTTTCCACAGAGGATACAATGGAAGCTGAAGATGAACAGGTCCAAGAATCAGAAAAAGAACACTCTGGTTTAGATACAAATATTCCGCAGGCCTCAAATGAGAGAGTCCATCCTGTCAGGGGGAGTTTGCATTGGTTTAATATCTGATACCTCCTAAAATACTGCAACAGCTCAGGGGGATCATATTCTCTTTGACATTGATGTCAAAGGGGGAGAAAAGAATATGGGTGCCTTTGTTTCCATCAATGCCAAAGGGGGAGATTGTTAGAAAATGTTTAACAGACAACATATGCTTGTCATTGATGGAAAGTACAATAATGAAGATGGCATGAGTACAGGAAGAATGTAATAGATGGGTACCAGAAGTATTTTGGGAAGAAGCTGCAAAGAAACCTCGATAAGATCAGAAGAGATAGTGCAAAGGATGTTTGGTATGTTTTACAGGAAGCGTAAGCTTGTCATTGATGGAAAGTACAATAGTGATGATGGCTTGAGTACAACAACGATGATCAGCAACATAGTGATATTCAGGAAGACTAACAATGCAACAATTGTCTAAATGCAACAATCCTTAGTCATCAAATCAAGGATTGATCTAAACTATTGATCAGGCATGATGAAGTCCCATAAAGTTTGAGAAGCACTACTGATCGTTGGATCCCATCCAAAATTCTCGATAGAACGAGGGTCGTCAGATCTAAGTTTAGACAAGAAGAGCACGCTGAAGAGGAGGATAGATCTCTGGCGTTAGATCCAAGCACAGGTTCCGACCATCGTTGGATCAAGAAGAACCCACATGTCCTTTAAGATACAAGGAGAAGCAGGCGTAATCACGATATGCAAAATCACAACTTAATCTGAGCCGTCAAATCAAGGTTGAATCTGGACCGTTGATCTCATTTCATGTCGTAGTTTCGTGGATCGAGAGTTGAAGAGGTCAAAGAATATTAACATCAATAATTGAGAAATCATGACTTGATCTAAGCCGTCAAATCAAGGTTGAATATGGACCATTGATTCCAGTCCATGTCAGAGTTTCGAGGATCGCGTGTTGGAGATGTCAAAGAAACAATGCAGCAAGAATGTCGATTTTGCGATATGAAAAATTGCGATTAAATCACAGCCATTGAATCAAGATCAAATTTGGACTGCTGATTCCAGTCCATGTCAGAGTTTCAGGGATTGAGAGTTGGAGATGTCAAGTAATATCATCCACATGAATCCTGATTTTGTGATATGCAAAATCACGACTTAATCACAGCCGTTGAATCAAGATGTGATCCAGACCGTTGATACGACTCCGTTACGGATTTTCGTGGATCAAGACTTTGAAGTGACAAAAACATTGAATTCCAAGAGTGTCAAAATCGCGATGTGTGAAATCCCGACTGAATCTGAACCGTCAGATCAAGATATAATCTGGATCGTTGATCCGACTTCTTTATGGAGTTTCGTGTATCGGGACTTTGAAGTGACAAAAACATTGAACGTCAAGAGTGTCGAAATCACGATGTGTAAAATCTTGACTGAATCTGAACCGTCAGATCAAGATGTGATCTGGACCATTGATCCGACTTCTTTACGGAGTTTCGTGGATCAGGATTTGGAAGTGACAAGAACATTGAACATCAGGAATGTCGATATCGCGATATAAGAAATCGCGAAAGCGCTTTTTGCATAGGCGCTTGGTTATGACCATAGTCATATTGGGGAAGGATCTAGCGTAGAAAAGTTATGTATCAGAACTTCAGAAATCGCGAAATGAAGTGTCGAGACACTCAGCACAGGATTGCCAAAATGCCGAAACCCGATTTAAAGGAAATGAATGTAAGATCTCATGAAGCCAATCAAATGGTGCAGGTGAATTTGAACAAAGATCGGAGGGTTGCTATTCTTTGTCATAGTTAACTCCTCAGTTACGAATCTGTTAGAGAAATGGACTCATGATTGCCAATCAGTTGGCGTTTCAGTTGCTTGGACAGTTGTCTTTCTTTTGCCGAAGGAAATGCGAAGTGAAACCGCCGTGGGTGTGTGGATAAAAGAAAATGAGACAGACTGTGTAGGGTTGGCTGTCCTGGATGAAAATGAATGAAACTGAAGGAGATCGGAGGGATATTGTTGCATGACACAGTGAAACTGCTAGAAACCATTGATGGTTTCTACTAGAGGATGCGAAGAGACTTCTGTGTGATTTCCAGTGGAGCTTAAGAGTTACATGGAATCTGCCATTGGAATGAAGACGATTCATGGAGGAAATTGACAGCTGGATGAGGGTTAGAGCTCATAACTAAAACATAAAGGATGAGCTCGATTGTAACAGAGAATACGAAGAGTCTCAACTTCCATAGAGAAAAAGGAATCTCGACATAACACCTAGTGATGGTAGACACAGGGGTTGAATTGCCAGAGAAGTTTAAGAGTCGCGATGATGATCACGTAGAGCACTTGAGATGTGGAGGAGATTGGCACGGTATGATAATGTAGAGGAATGGCGAATATTGCATGCACAAGATGCACAGAAGCCATATATACACAATACAGAGAAGAGAAGCGGTTGTTGTTGCTGTTGGAGTTTGTTGTGGTTGTTGTTGTTGAAGGTGATTCATGGGTGAAGAAGGAGGAGAGTGAAGAAGATGAATTGAACAGAAGAGGATCTATGCAGTGAATGGACATGGCACATAGAGCATAAAAATCAGAAGAACAGATAGCGCAAGTCATGTGTGAAGGAAGGCAGTGAGGCAGACAGAGAAACGAATTGCAACAGAACAATGATGAGTCTAGTAAGCCATTGTTGAACATTATATCACTGTAATAAGTTTCAGTAGCAAAGATTTATATTTTAGGGAGGTTGGGAGGTGCTAGGGAGGACTGTTGTCCTCAGAGGTTCAAGTGGGTGCTTGAACACAGGGAGTTGTAGCTTCCATCTTGTTGCAGCTAGAGAAACTAGGGTGGCAAGGTGGTGCAAGGGAGAACTCTTGTTCTCTGTTATATAGCTTGGTTCTTGTATGATTGGAAGTTGGTGCTTCCATCCAGTTGGTGCTGGAAACACTCAGGGAGTTGGTGCTAGAGAAACCAGGGAGTTGGTGCTTCCTTCTAGTGGGTGCTAGAGAAAACATAGAGTTGGTGCTCTCAACAAGTAACAGCTTGCAAAACAGAGGTTGTAGCCTCATTATGAGTTGGTTCTCATATGTATGATAATGTAAAGAATGTAACTATTACTTATCATATAAATAAAAAGAGGTTTTTACCCTTTATGGGTTTCCTCAGGAA
>JZKD02S0026704.1:540086-563031 GCA_000966675.3 Picea glauca | reverse complement strand
CCTCCATGTTCCTCAGAAAAGTCGCCAGCCCTGAGACCTTAAATGGTTAAAGACGATGGGAAACCGGGATTGAGCGTTGCTTATGTGTCTTGGAGGTCCTAACCTTGCAGGGTAGGACGGGCGGGTAGTCGGTCGTATTCAGCAGTCAGTTTTGCTTGTCGTTAAAATGTTGCGTTGTGCACCTTTGCCTATGGTCTTAGTTGTTTGCAGATACTCGTCGTATGCTTGGGATTCTTGCAATGAACACCGTGGTCGCGTCTTGATTGGATGTCAAGGGGCGACATAGAGTCAAGTATGTTTTTACTTCTACACGCGCGCACACACCGTAAACACAAAAAAAAATTTGCACCTGTGTACTAGAATGGTTGTCGTAACGAGGCGGTTCGTTACACTATTATCGAAGAAGAGGTAAGAATGTTGTATAATTTTTAGACTTGTGAAGTAAAGAAATGCATACAAATTCTTAAGAAAAACAAAAATTAATCAATGGCTCATACACATAGTACATAGAGATTTACGCTGGAAACCCTTAACCGGGAGAAAACCAACCTTCCTTGGTGCCACACTTTTCAACTCTTCATTGTATTACTTTCACTATTCACCATACAATATATACAATATTTTAGGTATTCCGTAGCTACCAAAACCCTAATCCTTAATCTAAGATTAATTTAGAAAATCGCTAAAAATAGCAAAATACGCTAAAATAGAAAAAACATCCAACACAATTGTCGAATGAGACGCAATTGTGGAATCTGACGCGCCCACACACACACATGAAAATAATATAACACATACCCAACATTCTCCCACTTGTTGTTTTCTTTGCATACTGGTGTTCACATGATTACATAGTCAACAATCCAGGCCAACAATGCCCATTGTTACTCTACACCATGAGAACTTCTATGTGCTCACAAACCTTGTCAATGAATCTGAAACATTCTTTAAAGTGCCAACCTTTTCCAGCAACACCTTCTTTTATTCAACCATGTCTCTCACAAAGTGATACTAAACATCAATATGCGTTGTCTTTGAATGATAAGCAGGGTTCTTTGCCAAGAAGATTGCACTCTAACTATCACACTCTAATCTCACTGCTTTTTGCACCAACCCAATACTTGAACATAATCTCTGTAACCATATTGTTTCCTTGCTTGCATGAGTAGCTGCCATCTATTCAACTTCTGTAGTTGAGAGTGCCACTACAACCTGTCTTTTGCTCATCCAATTTATTGCTCCTCCAAATAGGTTAAACACATACTCACTTGTGGATCTTCTTTGATCTAGATCTCCAGCCTAGTATGCATCAACAAATCCATGTGTGTCCACCACTCTGTCCAATCCTGGTCTTCCTTGGTAGCACACTCCATAATTGGTAGTGCCACACAAATAATTGAAGACCCTCTTTACGATTGTCCAATGCTCCTTCCCTGGTTTTGACATATACCTGCTCAAAACTCCCACTACATGTGCAATGTCTGGTCTAGTACAGACCATTGCATACATCAAACTTCCAACTGCACTGGCATATAGAACATTGGACATGTCCTCTTCTTCTTCCTGTGTCTTGGGACACTGATCTGCAGATAACTTTACACCTATAGGAATTTGAACCTTGACCAATTTACTTCCATGCATATTAAACCTACAGAATATCGTCTCAACATATTTTCTCTAATTCAACAAGAGTTTCATGTTTTCACAATCTCTTTTAATCTCCATTCCCAGAATGATGTTAGCAACACCGATATCCTTCATGTCAAATTTGGAGGATAGCTGTGATTTCACCTCCTTGATAACATCCATGTTATTTCCTACTAGAAACATGTCATCAACATACAACACTAAATAAATGAAGTGATTACCAATCTGCTTGGAATATACATAGTGATCAACCCTGCTTCTCACAAATCCCAATCCAAGGAAGTATGTGTCAAACTTTTGCTACCACATCCTAGGTGATTTCTTCAGACCATATAGTGACTTCTTTATATTACAAACCAACTCTTTCTTTCTCCTCACTACAAATCCTTCTAGCGACTTCATGTATATTTCTTCTTCCAGATCCCCATGTAGGAATGTTGTCTTCACATCCATCTGTTCCAATTCAATATCAAAAGCAACGACAATAGATAAAATAAATCTAATAGAAGTTAACTTGGAAACAAGAGAACAAATCTCACAAAAGTCAATTCCCTCTACTTGGGAATAACCTTCTGCTACTAACCGAGATTTGTATTTCTCCACTTTTCCTTCTGCATTAAACACTTATTATGGAGGTTTCATTTTCCTTCTAATTGATACCCATATTCAAGGGTAATATTTTAATTATGGGTCCCTTTTGAAAAATTGCAAGGGAACCCATCAGACTTCTCAGAATCCTCTCTGGTTGGGACTTCGTTGGCTCAGTCAAATGCTAGCTTCGACACTATGGAAACATTGGGTAAGTTGCTTCATGTTTAAAATGATAAAATTCTTTCCATCGGTGTTTATAAGTTCCGCACTCTTAATTTAAAGCCTAACTAGTATCGAACTTTCACAGACTATCTAAAATGCAGATCCTTAGGTGATAAGTATTGGTGGTGGATGGTAAGCTCATTACTTATTTTTATAAAAAACATTTCCTTTTTGTTAATCTTTAGTTTACTAATTAATTAATAAATCACGATTTTTCTTTCTTCTTGCAGGTTTAAAAGGTCGTCTTGATATGTAATTTTAATTCAAGCTAGAGGTATTTGAGTTCCTCTGTTGGAATAATTAAAATCCCTTTTGTTTGTGTCTGTAACTATATTCTCAAAACTAATTAATGCTCCATGCAAACTAGGTTATAATTTGATGAAATAAAATAGAACCCATGCTTGATTATATATAGTCATCTAGTCATTGTTAGCACTTCTAATTTACTACAAAAGGAATCCGTGTATATATATAACAAATGTTTTCTTAATAAACATTTTCGTTCAGAACTATCATTCTAGATTCATAATATTTCCAATTTTATGGAAACAATTATTAGTAATGTTATCTTTTGAATGTACATACCAGTTGTGTGGTGTCTATTTGTTTCTAGCTTAATCTAAAGATTTATATCTCTACACTACATTGAAACAATATAATATCTTTAATAATATTATAGATTATCACTAACAATATTACCCTTATACTGTACATCATCCCCTATAAGGAAATAATTGAACAAAAAAAATATTATACTTTGAAATTGATACAGAATGAGGAAATAACTACTTTTAATTCTTTGTAATATACATACTCTTAATTCCATTATTTCTGTAATTTTACAAGGATCACAGTAAACAAAAACATGGATATAACTGGTGGAAAAATATACATATATGTACCAAAACAAGCTGGAAAAAAAATTGAACAACCATGTTCCACCCAACCATAGATGTAGAACATCCAAGTCACTTGTCTTGATCACCCCCTAGCCTGACCATGAATCCATAAGAGAAAACTGGGCTTCACTCAGCCAATATACCTCTGTACAATTCAAAATTATTTTTCTAACACCATCGGTGCTCACACAACAAATTACCCATTCCTTTTCAACATACTCAGTACCTTCTCAACATAATCAATACAATCTTACCTCCCACTAATGTTGTATTTATGCTCTTTGTGCCTAGGAATGTTTCCATGGAACTCATTTCCCTCCTTGGAAATTCACAACTTCATAAATCCCTGATTTTTAGGGGTTGCTAGTGACAAAAATCCACTTCTGACACTTGTTAAATCCAACTCTGATTTAACTCAAACATGTTCCCCACTCATGGAGTCATAGTCAGTTATTTTTAACTTGGTTGTTCCACCTATTTCCTGCATTTACTTAATAAAAAAAAATAATTCTTACATTTGTCCATCAAAAGAGGACAGTTGGAAAGTCAAACTCTTGCACAATAATTTAAATAATAAAAATTAAATGTCTTAATCAAATTAAGTATGGATTTCCATAATTAGAAATTATTCAATAAAATATTTAATACTTGAGGATATTACATCCGCTCCCCGTTAAGAATACAATTTTCCTCGATGTTAGTCCTCCCTTCTAGTACTCACTTGGAACAAGGTTGGATATGATTTCATCATTTCATCTTCTAGTTCCCAAGTAGCCTCCTTAGGACTAAAGTGCTTCCATTGCACTTTTACCTGAGTGATGGCTCTGTTCTGATGTATTGTTTATTTCTTGTCCATAATGCATAGAGGATCCACTTGTAACTTTCCTTCTTGTTCCACCTACAACATGTTCCAATCAATTATGTGAGTAGGATCATGAATATATTTTTTTAATAATGAAACATGAAAAAATTATGGATTTTCAAATTAGCAGGGAGTGCTAGTTGGTACGCCACTGGTCCAATTCAAGTTAAAACTTTGAATGGAACACAAAACCTTGGCGCCAACTTGGAACAACTCCCTAACTTTAATGAGCTCCTTTTTATTTAATTTTAAGGTATACATGTCCTCCAACATTAAATTCCTTATGTTGTCTTTTATGATCTGCACAGATTTTATGTCGATCTTGTGCAACCTTTAAATTATGTTGCAC
Source organism: Picea glauca (assembly GCA_000966675.3). NCBI lineage: Eukaryota > Viridiplantae > Streptophyta > Pinopsida > Pinales > Pinaceae > Picea > Picea glauca. The sequence goes on along the minus strand of JZKD02S0026704.1, from coordinate 558,461 downwards.
TTTCTTAACATCAATTAAATTTCTTGGGTCATTTCTGATCCAATCATTACTCAGTCAACTGGATTATCCCAATTGATCATAGTTGTACATTTCCTGCCATATAGAACTTCAAAAGGACTCATTTTTGTCGATGCTTGATAACCACTATTGCATGTGAATTTGACTAAGTGAAGGTAATCTTCCCACTTAGTTGGTTTCATTCTTACGTACATTCCTAACATAAGTTCAATAATATGATTTGTGCATTTTGTTTCTCCATCCATTTGTGGATGATAACTTGTATTAAAATTCAATTTAGTTTCTAGACCTCCAAACAATGTCTTCCAGAAATTTGATGTAAACTTGACATCTCTATCTGAAATCACCATTTTAGGAATTCCATGCAATATAAATATATCTTTCATAAATATTTCTTAGATATTAATAGATTTATATGTAGATTTCACATGTATGAAATGAGTAGACTTACTCAATTTATCCACCACAACCATAATATAATCATGTTGTGTTTGAGTTTTATGCAAACCTGCAATGAAATACATAGAAATAATTTCTCATTTCCATTCTGGTATAGGTAAAGGTTGTAATAAACCTGTTGGATGTTGACGTTCATCCTTCACCTATTGAAAATCTAATAATTTAGATAAATAATCAGTTGTTTCATATTTCATATTAAGCCAATAAAATTGTTTCCTCCAGGATGTTATCATTTTTTGATATCCAGGATGACCAAAATAGGGATTTTTATGCAATTCATTTATAATTATTGATTTCAAATCAATAGAATTAGGTACATATATTCTATTTTTGAACCTCAATATTCCCTGTTTGTCGATGTTGTAATCTGTCCCATCCAAATTTCCTTCATTTTTTTGCAACTGTTCTGTTGCTTTTTTGTATTCTGCATGATTTATGCTTGGAGATTTAATTATGTCCTCAAGATCACTTTTTTTTGTTGTTGATAATAATTTCATGTATTGCATTTTTTATTCGATTAAGTTCATCTACAACTTTATTCTCATTTCCTCTGATATGTCAAACTTCAAAATCAAACTCACTTAAAAAGGATAACCACCTTTCTTGTCGTGCATTAAGATCTTGTTTACTAAACAAATGTTTCAGACTGCTGTTATATGTCAATAATTAGAATTTCCTTCACGTTAAGTAGTGCTGCCACATTTTTCGTGCATGGATTACAGTCGCTAACTACAGGTCACAAGTTACATAATTTATTTCCCGTTCCTTCAATATTTGAGATTCATAACAAATTGTGTGTCCATATTGCAACAATACTCCTCCTAATCCTTCTTTACTTGCATCTACACAAAATGTAAAATATTTGTAAGGATCATCCACCTTAAGGATCGGTGCAGTAGTTAGTAATCTCTTCAGTTTATTGAAACTATCTTGACATTTCTGGGACCAAATAAATTTTTCTCCCTTTTTTTCCAGTGATGTAATGGGATAAATGTTTTTGGAAAATACCTCGATAAATCATCGGTAATAACATGTGATTCCCTTGAATGATCGTATGTTTTCCACATTCTTAGGTACATTCCATTCCATAATAGCTTTAATCTTTTTGGGATCTACTATGATTCCATCTTCTAATATTACATGTCCTAGATATTGTGTTTTTCTTTGATAAAAGTCGCATTTGTCGAACTTAGAATATAACTTATGCTCCATTAGAGTTTGTAATACTATTTTCAAGTGTTGTTCATGCTCTTCTTCTATATTCAAATAGATTAGTATATCATCAATAAATATCAACACAAATTTATCCAAGTATTGGTTCAATATATTATTCATTAGGCACATAAAAGTTGCCAGTGCATTAGTAAGTCCAAATGGGATTACAACAAACTTGTAATGCCATGTTGTGTCCTAAAAGTTGTTTTATTAATATCTTCGTCCTTTATTTTTATTTGGTGATAACCATATCTTAAATCTAATTTAGAAAATATTCTTTCTCCTCGAACCCGGTCGAATAGATCATTAATCCTAAGTAGAGGGTACTTATTTTTAATCATCATTTTCTTCAGCTGATGATAGTCAATGCATAATTGGAGAGTTCCATCTTTCTATTTTACAAACAACATCGGTGATCCCCATGGAGAAATACTTGGTCTGATGCATCCTTCATCTAATAATTCCTATAATTGAATTTTTAATTCTCTCAACTCAGGGATACTCATTCTGTAAGGTTCCTTTGATACTGGTGTAGATCCATGTAGTAGATCAATAGAGAAGTCTATTTCTCTTATAGGAGGAAATTAGGGTATTTCTTCTACAAATACATCCTCAAATATTTGAAGGACAATAAATTATTCTAACCTCAGTTTGCTTTCTTTATCTAGCATATTTTTTACTTTGATAACATATAGTTTGCATCCTTTACTAATGCACTTCTTAAATTGCATTGTTGATATTTGTCTTACATAAACTAGTTTACTAATTCCTTGCCTTGTTCTTGATATTCAACTTTAATCTTTGTAAATAAATGATTTTTCATAACAATTTAGTACAAATTTATGCTTCTCTAATAAGTCCATACCTATAAGTATGTCATACGATCCTAAAGGTAATATATTTAAATTTACCTTTGTATCCTGACCATTTATATCCAACTTACAATCAAGAATGAATTCAATTACTTTTCTCTTTGTGCATGTTGCTAATTGTACTAACCAATATTTAATATGTTTTACCTTTTGCATCTTTATTGAGTCTAACAAATATGGGGTAACATAACTTAAACTAGCTCCAGGGTCTATTAAAATATAATTTTTTCTATTATGAACTTTACCTTCAATTTCCACAATGATAGATTGGTGATCTTCTTGTCTACCATCCAGAGCAGCATTGATTCTATGAAAACTTTTGTCAATATCTCCAACTATTGAAGATTCTTGTATGGTGTGAATGGTTTTGTTTGTAGAATTTCTGTATGGACAATTCCTCAATAAATGTGGTTCACCACATCCCCAAGATTTCAATGGTTATCTAGTAGTATCAATTGTTTTCTTAAATCCAAAATTAACTGATTTATTTCCTTGTGCCTATGATGAGTTCATGGAGAAGTTGTTTTCTTGATTTCTTTTGGACATATTATGAAATGGTCATGGCTTGAAACCATTTTTCCTTTGATTGAGTTTCTCTTGTTTCTTTTCTCTCCATTCCTTTGGATTTTCATATCAGGCTTGTATTGTTCATAGAATATTCTTGGCTTTCGTAGTACTTCGTTCAAGATTTTTGGATTATCAAACTCTATTATGTCCTTATATGACTGAGGTAAGAACCTTAAAAACATATGAGAATTCACCTTTTCATCCTTGATATATGGCACAAACATCCATAGTTCCAGAAATTTGGTAATCATATCTTCCATAGACATCAATCCTAACTTCAGTTCATAGAAATCTTTGGTTTTTCTCTCACAATAACTTTCAGACAAATATTGTTTCTTAAAATATTTCTTAAATTCTATCCATTCCGTTTTCTTTTCCTTTAGACCTTTGGCTAACTTCAAATCCCGCCACCATATACTAGCTTTACCTTTCAAGTTATAGATGATTGTTCTTACTTTCATGTTACTAGAGTAATTATAAATCTAGAAATATTTCTTTATGTCCAGTTATCAGGCTTCTATGACTTTTCCAATTCTATATTCTTTGTCAAAAGTTGAAGGTTTAATTTTCTTAAACTCTCCATCTAAATGATCATTCTATTTTCATTTCTTCACTGTAGACATTCTATTTTCAGTTATTTGTGTGTGATTAGAAGAGTTGTTTCCTTTCTCTGATCATTTGCTTGAATCTTTTGAAGAGTTTTTAATGACTTCTTCATCCACATCATTATTCTTTGGGATATTTTTCATTGTTATGATTCATAACAATATCTCATTTATTTTTTACTAATATTCTTGTGGTTTCTTTAGTTTCTCATTATCAATATTGATTGTTTGTAATTCTACTATTAGATTCTTCATTGTTTCCAAAACTTGTGTTGTTGAGCTACTTTCACTTGGATATTTTGGATTTCTATGAGGTTGTTGATTGAAATTTCCTTCAATTCTTTCTTCTTCACCATTCCGTGATGACATGGTTATGAAAGTTTTGAAACAATCTGTTTGTAACAATGAACAATTTGTTTGTTAGTTTTTCATCAAACACTTTATATTTTCCTGGTGATACCCTTAGGACTAAATGTTGTAACTTAAAACTCTGATACCATATTTAATGTACCCCATAATCACTACAAAAAAAAATTATGACTAAGGTATTAACACTAAATTTATTAAACAATATGAGTTTGGTTCTTTAGAAACTTCTATTGATTTGATTGTTGACAAAATTTTTGAACGAAAGAGCCTGGTAAGGCCCAAACTCGTAACTTATACTTACCTTATCATTTATTAATAGTAGTTCAGATTCAAGATCTTTCTAATGACTGAGATAGTCACCTCCAAAGGCTTTTATAAGTGTTTGATGACCTTTCTACAAGACCGATAAGTATATATTGGTATATATGTTCATTATCATTTTTATTCATATCATAAATTCGTTATTTAAGGGATTCTTAGTATTACAACATTTCCTATAATACTATGAAATTATTATTTGTACGGTAGAAATTATTTGTATATTTTTCCTATAATACACTAGAAATTATTATACTCTAAAATTGATACAAAATGAGGAAATAACTAATTTAATTTCTATGTAATATACATAGTCTTAGTATAATATAACTAATGGAAAAATATACATATTTTTACCAAAAAAAGAAGGAAACAAATGCAACAACCATGTTCCACACAACCGTAGATGCAGAACAACCAAGTCACTTTTCCTGATCACCCCCTAGCCAGATGATTACTCTGTAAGGGAAAAATGAGCTTCACTCCTTAGCCAATGTACCTCTATCCAACTCAAAATTATTTTCCTCACACCATCGATGCTTACACAACAAATTACCCATTTCTTCTTAACATACTCACCAACATATTTCCTCCCACATATGTTGTATTTATCCTCTTTTTTCCTAGGATTTTTTTCATGGAATTCATTTTCATCCTTGGAAATTCACAGCTTCATAAATTCTTGGTTTTTAGGGGCTGCTAGTGACATAATTTTTGGGCATGTGTTATATTCTTTTCAAGACTATATTTAATGTCTGCTACATTGTGTCGGATGCATAGGGGGGTAAATTTTTTTCCTTGGGAAACATGTCACCTTTTTTGCTCATTTTTCGTGTCACCTTGATTTTCATGTCCATTGTTGGGAGGTTTTTCGGCACATGGTTTTTGGCCGATGGTTTTCTATTTCCACTTAAGTAATTATGGTTGTTGACTAATCCAGGTCATTGGATTAAGGTTTTGGATGTCGTTGGCTCCTATATGTATATTGTATTGTAAACAATGTATGGTGTGAAAGAGTATAGAATATGTTGGTTTTTCCGGTTTGGGTTTCCAGGGGAAAAATATCTGTGTAATGTGTGTATTTTCCATTATATCTTTTCTATTTTTTATTGAAAATTTGTATGTCGTAAAATATTTTACAAGGTTAAAATCCACATTTGGTATCAGAGAAATTTTTGGCTTTAGGAGGATGCCTTTATGGGTAGGGGTTTGGATCGAGAATGTGATAATCCTTTTTACAGTGGGAAATCTAATGTATTGATTCTTGAGGTGAAGAGAAATGGTGAGAATTATGAAAATAGAGATCGAGAAATTTAATGGGAAATGTTTTTAGCTGTGGAAGCTAAAGATGGAATATTTGTTGGTAGACATAGATCTCTGGGTTGCGGTGGATCTAGGTATTGCACCTACAAGAATGTTAGCAGATGACTGGAAAAAGTTGGATGGAAAGGCAAAGAGAACAATCTGATTGTGTCTCTCAGATTCAGTATTACTGAATGTGTTAGGGGAAGCTACAACATGGGAGTTATGGGATAAGTTTGGGAACTTGTATCATCCTAAGTCCCTGGTAAATAAATTGTTCCCACGAAAAAAAATGTATAGCCTTAGGATGAGAGATGGAGACTCCATGACAGGGCATCTAAACGCCTTCAATACTATGGTAAGTCAATTGTTATTTGTTGAGATTAAAATTTCAAATGAAGATAAGTGTATTAGTTTACTCTGCTCTCTACCAGACTTGTGGGATAGTCTAGTTCTGGCCATATGTAGCATTACAATTACCTTGAGTTTTGATGATGTGGTCTCATCCTTGTTGTCAGAGGATATGAGACAAAAGAACATGGAAGGACATAGTACAGATGCATTATATGCAAGAGGATGCACCCGGGAAAGAAAAAGATCTAAGTCCTAAAGTGGGAGATCTAAGTCTAAGGGTAGATCTAAATCTCCCAAAAAGTTTGTAAAAGTATGCTATATATGTGGAAAAGAAGGGCACTTCAAGAAGAAATGTACATCCAAAAGTGTTGAGAAAGTGAAGGGATATGCAGGTGCTCCCTCTACAAAAGAAAAGACCTCCAAGGAAGAAGGAGGGGATGTGTATGTGGATTCTTCAACCACACATGCAGATCATGAGACATGGTTTGTTGACTCGGGTGCATCCTTTCATATCACTCCCCAAAGGGAGTGGTTCTGTGAATATGAAAGGTATGATGGAGGTAATGTTTTCCTAGGTGATGACTCGACAACCAGAGTCATAGTTCGAGGAAAAGTCAAGTTGACGCTCATAGATGGAAGGATTAGAACACTCCCTAGTGTTCTAAACATCCTAGGATTGGCCAGAAATTTCATTTATGTACAAAAAATGGACGATGCAAGGGTAAAAAAGGTATTTGAAAAAGAAACTTGCAGTATGGTTTGAGGATCAATGGTGTTGTTGAAGGGAGTTCATATTGGAACTCTATATAAGCTAAAAGGAATCACTATTAGTAATGGGTGTAATAGTTCCATTGTTCTTGATATTGGAGTAGAAGAAGAAAAAACTCCTACAGTCTCTGGAGAAAAGGCTATGTTGTGGCATAAAATACTGGGGCATATCGGAGAGAATGGTCTTAGAATACTACACAGTAAAGGTAGGGTTGAAGGTATGTCCAACTTCTTTCTGGATTTTTATTTCTATGAACATTGTGTATATGGGAAGCTGAATCGGGTAAGATTCCCTTCTGGTGCAACAAGGGTAGAAGGAATTTTACAGCTAGTGCACAGTGATGTGTTTGGACCTGTGTTGGTTTCATAATTGGGAAAATATGTGTACTATGTTTCATTTATATATGACTTCCCGAGGAATATTTGGATACATTTCCTCAGGAATAAATCTGAAATCTTTGACAAGTTTAAAGAGTTTAAATCTCTTGTTGAGAATCAAATGGAGAAAATAATTAAGGTGTTGAGGATATATAATGGTGGAGAGTTCTATGGGAATGAATTTGAAGAGTTATGTAAGAAGTGTGGTATAGCAAAGAAGAATACTATTCCATATGCAACTCAACAAAATGGAGTTGCAGAAGAGATAAATAAGATATTGATGCAAAAAGCAAGTTGCATGCTCAATGGTGTCGAGTTAGGGAAAGAATTATGGGCAGAGGTAGTGGGTACCACATGTTACCTAGTCAACAGATCACCCTCTTCAGCACTGGATGGCAAGACTCCACAAGAGGTACAGACTGGTAAGAAACCTTCTCTCACACATCTCAAGGTATTTGGTTGTGAGGCCTATATTCATGTTTCAAAGGAAAATATAAGTAAGCTATATAACAAGGCTCAAAAGTGTATATTTATTGGGTATAAATATGATCTCAAAGGTTATAAGCTTTGGAACCCAGATACTAACAAGGTTGTTTATATCCAAGATGTGGTATTTAGATAAATGAATGATGTATAAACAAGTGAGGGGAGCGCATCATTCTCACACACACTCAAGTCACTCATCTGGTGCGCAAGTTTGGAGATTGTTGAAGTTAGAAGAAGGAGAATAGAGAGGCACATTCTTAGTCTTGTATTTTCTTGGTGGTTTTTTATTTGGTCTTATAATTTTATTGGAAATCTATATTAAGGAAGTTTTGTTGGGTTTTCTCCGCCATGGGGGTTTCCCAGGATAAAATGTTGTGTATCTTGTGATTGTGTTTCTCTGAGTGATCTTGTTTATGCTATTATTGTCTAGTAAATTGAAAATAACTTAATAGAATCTCTAATTTTAACATGGTATCAGAGATAAATTGAGTAGAGCATCTTTCACTAGGTAACCAAAAACATCACTGTTGCCGTACAAGAAAATTAGGGATTTTTGTTGGAAGGGAATTTTTTCCTAAAAACCATCTAGGGAAGTGTTCCCTAGCCTAGAGAAATCATTGGCATCTTGAGCGCACATTTTCATTTGTTAGAGACTCTAAAAAGTGAAACCCTAGTTTTTATTTGTACTAGAAAACCAGAAAACCAGGTAACCAGAACCAACACTAGAAGTACTAGTCCAATTTTTCACAGATCAAGTTTTAAGGGGTAAAAACTTGGAATTTCTGAAAACAGACAGCTCCATCCTACTCACCTCACTCTAGCACATCTAGTCCCTTGATCATAATTTAAAAATTTGAAGTTTGAAAAATTAGGGTTTCCTCATAAAACCCTAAGTTGCAGTTGCAGTTAAAGTACTAGTTGCAGTATCAACACCAGTTGCAGTCTCGGTTCCTTCATACCACTTGTAGTACCAACACTAACTAGAGTACCAGTTGCAGTGAAAGCATTAGGACTGATTTTTATTGTCCTAGTGCCCCTTACCTTAAGCAAATCTCTAGCTAACCTTGTATCACCCTTGAAGTTTTTAAAGGTTTGGTATCTATTACCGCTACTACCGGATGGTGCCACTACCTGCAAATATTATTAGAGGCATGTACTTACATATGATTAAAGTATATCATTATTTTAAAGGTTACTTGTGGGATCTTTTGTCTAAGCAACAATCATAGAACCAAAAGAATCTTAGATCCATCACATTCAAATGAATAATGCAACCCAGGTTTGATTATTGTGAAATGAATCTATTTGTTATGACATTATGAACATCTAGGTTGTATGATGAAGTTATGACCATCGCACTAACCATTGTCAAAGTTAAATTCAAGGTATTAGATTGATTAAAATTGAAATTAGAGTTTATTCTCTAACTTAGATTTATGTCAAGATAGCATATTGTCTTAGTACAGAGGATAGGTTGAAGAAAGATCTTGTCAGCTTGAGTGAAGGATAGTCAGAAGAATATAAACAACACTCATTCTTTAGGACAAAGACTCCAGGTTCCAGGTTTGATTGATTATGTTGATAAGATTCAAACTTGCACATGTCAAGTTTGATAACTACCTCATAGTTGAGATAACATACTTGGTAGCATGTGATCATATTGAGATAAATTCTTATTGCAATCATTTACCAAATATAAATAACATCTCTTCCAGGAGAAACTTCTTGTTTTGTATCCAGGTTACCATGGAGGAATGATTGATCACAACACTAGAAGAGTGTTTCTCTCAGTATTGTATTTCTTACTTTTAACCCTTTTTGTAGGGAGGTCACAAGTGATAACTCTAAAGGAGCCACTGTGACGATTGTTCTTGCTATTGATTTATTATTATAGAGAGTATTATTCTTGTATGTTGTTTCTCCCTTGTTGTTATTGTTCCTGGCAGTTCAGAGATTCCCTAAGGAAGCTATAGTGATGGTTGCAGAAGGAAACATATTAGATGAGATATGAAGCAGACTATGTACATGACCATATACATTAACGTACCAAAGAAGATGAAGAAGAAGATATTTTTGAGATAAAAAGTATCTCATATGGAGATTGATTGTAATGAGCATAAGTCTCCAAAGATGACCGAACAACTCACAATAGACTTGGTCAATGAATAATGAAGCCACCTTGAAAGGAAGAAGAATTTGTTTGAATTATTACTCATCTTTTCATATTAAGACTTGGTATTCAACACCAAGTATATCCTATAGAGATGATGAAGTAGTTGTAGACTCAAAAGAAATCAAGACTTAGAATGAGCCTGATCTCAAATAAGATCAGATGGGAAAAGGAGATATTTTCCAGGATGGGCAGACAAATTCCATAAGTTGAGAAGACTAGATCATAGCTTCAGAGACCTCTAGGAGACATGAAATCTCCTGGGAATATTCCCTTGTTTCAGTAATAGAGAAGGAAGCCAGTCAGAATGACTTGGAGATGGATTTTTTCATGAGATGAGAAGGGAAGTGAGTGTTGACTTCCAAGATTGATCTAACAGATCAATCATGTTGTAGATAAAAATATAAATATGTACAAGGATGATTTTTGTCCAAAGGATTCTCCTAGCAAAAGGGAGAAGACTATGATGAGACGCTACACCGATAATTGAAGAAATATTTCCAGTATTCATGAAGACAACCAAAACAACCATGATTATGATATAGTATGATACTTAGGGGAAACAATAATTATTTGAGATTGAGTTATCTCCAGTGCTAGTTGGTGTAGTACATTAGTTGGGTCATGAAGACATGACTACAATTGCAGATAGAGTTACCTCCATGAAATAATAGGAGACACTTTTAGTATCAGTTATTGAGCCACTCTCAGTTTCAGATGAAGTTGTTGTCATGATAGAATAGAGGAGATACTCTCAGAATGAAGCCATTACAGTGGGAATAAAGTAGTTATGATCAGCTTCAGAAATAAAAGATGTAGGTGTAGAGTCTTGGTTCTAGAAGGAACAATTGCAGAGAAAGTAGAGGAAATACTCTCAAACAGAAAGACATATAGCACTTTGAAAAAATCAAATAGAGATAGCACATGATTGTGCAGATTAAGTTGCATCTAAGAAAGTGTACCAGGTTGGTACAAAGTGATGTGAAAATTTGATTTGAAGTTGAATATAAAAAGACTCATGTCTGGAGGTTGAAGAAGGCTTTATACAGAGCTTGGTATGGAAGAATTGAGAGTTTCATTATGAGCTTGGGATTTACCAAGAGTAAAGAGTTTTTAACCTTTACTTCAAGGTTATGAACGATGATCTAGTGATATTACTACTATATGTAGATGATTTATTCTTGACAGAAGAAGAAAATATCATCATAGATTGTAAGAAGCTCACAACAGAATTTGAGATGAAATACCTAGGACTAATTCTTTATTTCTTAGGTATTGAAGTTTGGCAGAGCCTAGAGAAGATCTTCCTTTACCAAATGAAGTATGCAGTTGAAATACTGTAGAAGTTTGATATGTTGGAATGTAAATCCATGAACACACCCATGAAAACAATTTTGAAGTTCCTAGTTGATACTTCGTCAGAGTTGGTTGATACTAAGTTGTACAGACAGATCATTGGATCGTTGATGTATCTAACGAATACTAGGACATATATATTTTTTTCTATGAACATGTTGAGTCAGTACCTGGTAGAGCCCAAACATGTTCACCTTGTTACTGCAAAACATGTGATGAGATACCTTAAGGGTACGTTGGAATTTGGTCTCTGTTATAATGGATATCATGACTTCATACTGGTTGGTTATATTGATTCAGATTGGGTTGGAAGTGTTTCTGATAGAAAGAGCACTTCAAGATGTTTTTTCAATATGGGTTTAGCCATGAATTCATGGAAGAGCAGGAAGAAATCTAGTATTTCTCTCATCAGAAAAAAAGCGAAATAAATTCTGGCATGTTTCGTCAGTTGTGAATTCATATGGATTCAAAAATAGTTGACGGTTCTATTCGATTTGAATATGGAAGCCATCGTGATTCTATGTGATAACCTGAGTTGCATAAAAATGACAGAGAACCTAGTGTTCCATGATAAGTCGAAGAACATAGAAATCCAGTATCATTACATTCGTGATATGGTGTATATAGGAGTTGTAAATCTCCAATATGTTGGCATAGATGAGAAGGTTGCAGATGTGTTGACCAAGCCACCATCTGGTGTAAATTTTTAATAATTTCGAGACAATCATGGTATAGTCCAAGAGGACTTCCTTGGAAAGGGGAGTGATGTTGATGATACTATGGTATCCTTATGAACAATGGGTAGCTCAGTTAGGATTTTATATCCTAGGCGACTGATCCCTCGATAGATCTTGAAGGTTTGGTAACGACAGTCTATCAAAGTACCTCTGCATGTATATGCTAGCTATGGTCTATAGTGGTAGCTCCATTAGGATTTTATATCTTAGGGAATATTATGATTCTTGGACAGATTCTGAATGTCCGGTAAGGATGGCCTGTTAGAGTACCACGTGGTAGATATATTAGGATTTTATATTCTAGGGAGTCTTATGATTCTTGGGTATATCTCGAAGGTCCGGTAAGGAAGATATGTCAGAGTACCAAAAAATGTTGTTGTTTCACCTACCTCATTATGTTTCCATATGTTGATGATGTCATTATCTCAACCTCATGTTGGTGATGTTTTTATCTCAACCTTGTGTTGATGATGTTGTTATCTCAACCTCATGTTGATGATGTTGTTGTATCAGCCTCGTGCTATTGTTGATGATATTGTAACATCCTTGTGTTGTTGATGATGTTAATTAGTTCATCGTCATGTTGTTGTTGATGATGTTGTACCAGCCTATTGTTGGTGATAATATTATTCTAGCTTCATGCAATTGATGTTTATGCTTCATCTCCTTCTTGAAGATGATGATGATGCTACTTCATCTCCTTGCTAAATATGATGATGTTGATGCTTCATCTCCTTGCTGAACATGATGATGTTGATGCTTCATATCCTTGCTGAATATGATGATGATGATGCTACTTCAGATCCTTGCTGAAAATGATGATGATGATGCTACCTCAACTCCTTTTTGAAGATGATGATGATGATGCTACTTTATCTCCTTACTGAAGATGATAATGATGATGCTACTTTAGCTCCATGTTGAAGATAATGATGATGATACTACTCTAGCTCCATGCTGTGAAATATGATGATAAAAACTTCCAATGATTAATAGATGTGTCAGTAAGTGTTCCATATGTTGATGACGTTTCTTCCCTCTCTCTCTCCTGATGATGCTGTATTGGGTTATTTCAGTAGAATACCTTTCTTGTTAAGGGGGAGTGTTGAATATTGTACCTGCAAAGAATATTCTATTTATAATTGAGTTGTTTTCTTATAGATAAAATCCCTTTTTGTGGTTTGATCATGTCAGGATTTCTATACGACCATATCCCTTTTTTTGGATTGGACAAACCAAGGTTATATGGTGTTGATTGTAAAGTCATCCCCTAGGAATAATTAAAGTGGTTTTAACCACTAGTTGGAGAAGTCATCCCTCCTTGATGAAAGGAAATAAACCTAGTGCCTCCCATCCAGTATAAATAAGTGAGGAGAACGCCTCATTCTCACACACACTCAATTCACTCATCTAGTGCACAAGTTTGGAGGTTGTTGAAGTTAGAAGAAGGAGAAGAGAGAAGTGCATGCTTAGTCTTGGATTTTCTTGGTGGTTTTGTATTTGGTATTAGCATTGTATTGACAATCTATATTAAGGAAGTTTTGTTGGGTTTTTTGTTGTTTTTATTCATATGATATATGATCGATATCTTATTAAAATGATGAGTGTTCCATATGTAGGGAACATATGGTGACCATCCATGAAAGGATGCATCCCTTGAATAATCAATAACTACATATTATTATCATTTACTTTATTATATATGATATTTAATAATCAATAATCATATTATTAATTATTATTCTAAGAGAATGTACTCTCGATGTAGTCCAAACATCATCACTCCCTCTCAACGATGGAGAAATTATGAATCATGCCAAGCTTGTCTCTGAAGTATACAAACTTCACCCTAGACTCATGAAACTTGTCTCTCAGTCTTGGGAGACGTCTCTCTCCCACCTAAACTATGGAGAAACGCCTTATGCGACTCTCCATTTTGAGCCAATTGACTCTCTCTCAGATCAGACTCACTTTGGGTCAACATGTAATATAATATAACATCCTAAGTCTTTATCATTCCTTTTCAAATCACCATGACTAGGAAAAATACCACACCAGGATCTTTCACCACAAGTACTCACTTGTGAGTGAATGTAAGCCTGATGCTAATTGACACATGAAAAAAAACACTTCAATCACCTCAAGTCCATATTATTCCTTTTCATTATCAAGGAAGGACTGTGTCTGTGTAACATCCCACTCTAGCGCACTGAGAAACTTATTCTTTGAGGACACTTGCTTGCAAGGGATCTGGACTTTTCTAATGTTAAAACATTTATACTTGATTATGATGCGTTATGATAGACGACATGAGGTTTTACTATTTGATGTAGACAGGTGCTATTGACTCAGTTTTATTGAATGTGCAGGGTTTTGGACCTTGATGATGCAGAGGCATCGATGGAACCCCCTTGGACTCCGGATTGAGTCAGGGAGTGTGCTATTGGCTTGATTTATTTACTGTGATATTTCATTTGATTTGATGATATGATGTTGACATTTCTGACATGATTGTTGATGATGCAGGCTGACGATAGCTTGTCGAATAGAATCACATATGGACTAAAGGGGCCACACACGATTTCCAGAGAGGTTGAGGGAGAGGTGTGGACAGCAGCCCTGCCACAACCTACTAGCACTCCCTCCGTGGCTCGAACTGTAGGTTAACGATTACCTAGTTCGAGAGGATCCACGATGCCATGAGGGAAGACTGTGACAGTCACTCACGATGAATCTAAAGGGCGCGCAATAAGGCGGGGGCCTGATTCCTTAGAGCCCTTAGTCTCCCACAAGTTCACCTGGCAGAGTGTTGACTCCAGGGGTTATAGATGTCTACCAATCAGTCAAGTTCGCGAGTGGAACCCTTGGAGCACGTGGTGCATCCTAAAGGGCACGTCGCACGAAAGAAATGAATGAGGCGAGTGGCACCCTTGGAGCATGTATTGCGTCCTGAAGGGCACGTCACGTTGATGATGATGAAGAAACAAACCTAGATGGCCCTAAGACATTGACGCCTTAAGAAATCCTTAAACAACTTCCCTAACCAATTGTCGCCTAGCTCAGAATCTAAGTCCTAAGCCTAAGACCTTCCTAGGGTAAAAATTTTAGTGTAACCTTAAAGAAAAAGGCCCTAGCATAAAAATAAAAATTCAAACAAAAGCCCACTTAAGTAATAGTTAAGTCTTCATAAAATTATTGGGGTAAATAATGAGAGTAAGAATTAAATTAAAACCAATGGTTTAAAATTTTGCAAGGAAGAAATTATTTCCTAACTTGTGAAAGAACAAAAGACAATTAAATAAATAATAAATGAAAAGAGTAATTAGCGCATTCACCTTTTTGGTTTTTAAAAAAAAAAAGAGAGAAAGAAAGGGAATCATAAAAATAGGGAAATGAGCCTTTTAATAAATTTAAGAAAACAATTTTGGAGAAACGTGGGGGATGAGTGACACTTGTAAGATAGAGAAGTTTTGGAGGGTTTTGATTAAAACTTAAATTAAATGTGAATTAGGGCAAGGGTGGGTCTCAAAAACTCTATAAAAGAAAGGGAAGAGGAGGAAGAAGGACATGGGTGGTGAGCGTAACGTTACGCTGCTGATTTTATGACTTGACTGATTGCTTGTGAGGAGTTGGGAATTTCTTAGCTTGTATTGGAGTGGTATCTCAGCCTTGCGAGGTGAGCTGGGAAGCTAGATGTACCGTCTGGACAGTGTGTGACCCCTTTGCGGCTCGGGGGGCTAAGGGGGAAGCAAAGTACCCCTAGAGATTGGCTGGGAGGTACCGGTGTAGTCTTAACGGTCGGCGAGCGGGAGCAGTGCGGAGCAGGAGCGGCACGACGCACGGACATCCTTCGAGGTGGGCGATTAGGCAAAGGTACGCTCATTTATTTTGTAAAGTAAAATGCATTAGGAAATTATGCGTGATCTGTACGTTGATTGTAATTGGATAAATTTTGCCTTGAATTCTTACCTGTTCGATTGTTTGCCTAAAATCCTTGTGGTCTGTGTTCTGGATTGGGTTCACTATTCTTTGGTTGGGATCCTTAAGTTCCTATGTTATTATTCACGTTGCATTATCCCAGATGTTGTATTTTAGCATCTAAATTTCTGATGTACTGATTTACAATCATTAATAATCACTAGTATAGATAGGATGCTTGATAAATGCCCATGGAGGCAGGTAATGGTGAAGTGAATCTGCAGTAGATACGGGCTAATTCGTGTCCTGTAGGTCGTATATAATTAACGGGGTGTATTGCTGAGTCCGATAACTTTTCCTGGTGAATCTAATCCATGGCTATATGCACATGGAAGGGAAGTAAACGCAACATAATTATTACGGTGTGTTAATGTGGGGAAATTCTGGGAAGGGGGTGTGGCCATAGCATTTTATTTATTTATTAAGGAAACCTTAGAAAGGGAAACCCTGGATAGAAATGGAATTCTTGGCCATTGTGAGGGTGTTATAACTAGTGGAATTTAGTTCTGACCTGCGAATTTAGTCCTTGGTATTTTCGTTTTATAACCTGCTCCTGGTGAAATTTGTTCCTGATTTCCGATACACTCTGTGTATCCTCTCAACGTCTCCCTCCCCTGAACAACGAACTCCCTGTGCAAGTCACAAAAGACTCTTGTGGAGGCACACTCTGTTGAACTTTCATTACCCGAGAAAAGACTCCCTCCTAGCTTTTAGTTTTGTAGTTACTGAGCTTGTTCTGAAATTTCGCGGGGATGATTCGGTACTGCACTTAATTTTTGGCACTCTGTGGCCGCAATTTCCTGACCTCGATTTCGCGTTGAATGAAACTCAGATGATAGTGGTCACTACAGGAACCTTTGATACCATTCATTTTTGTCAACCTTACGATTTTATCCTAGTGTTGATGTCTGATTATCACCTTTCCTTACTCATGCACACAAGCGTGGTTCACTGTTTCTGTTCCTACTCTCCTTCGACGGGCTGTGAAATGGAAGTCTTGGTCTTTACCTCCTTCAGGCGTGTCACCTCGGGCGGAGTAGTCTCCCTCTGTAGTATGTGGCATGGATTATGATCGCGTATCCTCACCCCTCACACCGTATCTACCTGCCACCAAAAGGGGGAATCCTTCCTGCCTTGGAACTTCCACCTCACTACCCTCTGGCTCCCACAATGAGGTACCGCCTTCGGTGGCCTTGAATGTTTCCTGCGCTGTCAGGATTAGGTCGATAGTCGAATTCTGGTGGCTGACCCTTTGGATGCGCGATTTTCGGCAAGTGTTGGCATTTGGCCC
Source organism: Picea glauca (assembly GCA_000966675.3). NCBI lineage: Eukaryota > Viridiplantae > Streptophyta > Pinopsida > Pinales > Pinaceae > Picea > Picea glauca. The sequence continues at coordinate 541,218 of JZKD02S0026704.1, read as the reverse complement.
ATGATTTTTGGGCATGCACTCCCAGCGCCAGCGTTCCCATTGTTTAACGCGTACACTTTACCTAGATTCTTGGTCACACTTAGTTCCACTATTACTTCGAACCCCAACCAATTTATTATGGTGTAGCGTGCATTACTGTTTAACGTTGCTGTAACTTGAGAAGGAATATCTTAAAATGTTGCCTTGATTTACGTAAGGGTATAGTAATTGTACCTGTGGTTTATGATTTCGAGAACATTTATAATATTACTGTAAGGCGTAAGGGTAACATCCTGGTTATTCTTACTTGCAAATATACTTAGTACAAGAGTAATGTTATGGTCATTCTCCGGTCTCATTTTGTAGTTCCAATTGTTATAAATGACATTTACCATGTAAAGCCCTTGACTAATTTATTTGGAATATTATTACAATAAACAAGGAGATATGGTTAGGTCTTGGTAGTATAATTGTAGTGTCCTTATTACTAATAACCAATGAAACGTAACACCCTTGTTGACTAATTGAAGGTTAAATGTAACATAAGGGCGATGGTATGATGGGCCTCGACTTGTTCCTATTGTGTCTTGGAATCCACCTAATGATCCTCTTACGCCTTGAATTTAATGTTCTTGCTCCTTATGGTATTTTAGTTTTCATTTATTTTAGCAATGTTATATTAGTTCTTATTCAGAATGTTATTTGGTTCTTTCTTTAGTAATGTCTCCTTCTTTCATTTCCCTTAATAATAATGTCCTTTAATTTACCATTATCGTAAGGTTAGGAATGGTAGGAATGGTTAAGTTTTGATTATTATAGTAGGGCAAGTAGTACTTTCACTAATCATAATAAATTATCATGCTTAAATTGCATTATGTTTCCAATTAAAGAAGGAATTGCTTTATGTACTCAATTGAGGAAGGAAACTCCTTTGTAATAGGTGGTGGTTGCAAATTATGGGGTAATGAATTTTTAATATATAGTCTTGAATTATGTCCAACGATGTTCTTGTAATGAATAAAAGGTATTGTTAGGGTTAGTTAACCTATAATTGTAATGTTGATTGATATCTAATTTGCAAAGTTATGGTAACATTGCCTTGGTACTTTACTGTAAATTAATGTTATGGTGATGTGTAAGGAGTGATGCCATT
>JZKD02S0026704.1:506166-521216 GCA_000966675.3 Picea glauca | reverse complement strand
AATATTATTACAATAAACAAGGAGATATGGTTAGGTCTTGGTAGTATAATTGTAGTGTCCTTATTACTAATAACCAATGAAACGTAACACCCTTGTTGACTAATTGAAGGTTAAATGTAACATAAGGGCGATGGTATGATGGGCCTCGACTTGTTCCTATTGTGTCTTGGAATCCACCTAATGATCCTCTTACGCCTTGAATTTAATGTTCTTGCTCCTTATGGTATTTTAGTTTTCATTTATTTTAGCAATGTTATATTAGTTCTTATTCAGAATGTTATTTGGTTCTTTCTTTAGTAATGTCTCCTTCTTTCATTTCCCTTAATAATAATGTCCTTTAATTTACCATTATCGTAAGGTTAGGAATGGTAGGAATGGTTAAGTTTTGATTATTATAGTAGGGCAAGTAGTACTTTCACTAATCATAATAAATTATCATGCTTAAATTGCATTATGTTTCCAATTAAAGAAGGAATTGCTTTATGTACTCAATTGAGGAAGGAAACTCCTTTGTAATAGGTGGTGGTTGCAAATTATGGGGTAATGAATTTTTAATATATAGTCTTGAATTATGTCCAACGATGTTCTTGTAATGAATAAAAGGTATTGTTAGGGTTAGTTAACCTATAATTGTAATGTTGATTGATATCTAATTTGCAAAGTTATGGTAACATTGCCTTGGTACTTTACTGTAAATTAATGTTATGGTGATGTGTAAGGAGTGATGCCATTAAAATATATCGTTGAATTATGCAAGGGTAATGTATGACCATATGAAATAAAATGTAATTTTGGTGTCGGATATCATATGAAAATAATGGCTTTGTGGTCTTATAATAATGCTATTGAACCTTTAGTTAATGATGATTTATAAAGTATGAGGTTCCTTGAACTAAGCATCATAGAGTATATGAATTGGTAAATGAGGTTTCTTTTTCATTTATATAATGCTGAACTTGTTTGGGCATTGTCTGAATTCTTCTGCCTTACGCCTTCCATAAAGGTTGCGGTCGTGCGTTTATTTATTGTTGTACCTGGATGAGTCATGTGAATAGGGGGTCAGTCGTGTCGGGCAGGATATAGACACCTCATTGTAGCCTAGTATATAAGTCTGTGTGTGATTATTTTGTGTAAAGAATCTTGTGTCGTATCAAGAGTCTCGGGCCCTTTAAAGGCAGGGTTTCCGCTCTTGCGACACACCTGACGAATATTAGTAGTTTCTTCCTGAGCAGTCGGCCAGGAGCCTATCTGGCCTTCTCTCTCTCTGGAGCAGAGAACTAAGATTAAACGCCCTGCTTTCCTGTGCAGAAATAGTAAAATCTACTACTATGGATTCTTCCCTCTGTGTTCATACGGTACCTAACCCAACATGTCGTTTATTGCTTACAATTACTTATTGTGCGCCTTATGTCTTTGGTCATTATTGCTTGCAGTACTTGTTGTGTGCCTTAAGTCTTCTTGCGGTGATCATCATGGCTGCGTCTTGTTGGTTGTTGGGTGGCGATGTAGATTCCAGTGTGTCTGTTCCTTTTTACACGCGCACACACACCTTAAACAAAAAAAAATAAAAAAAAATAAAAAAAATAAAAAAATTTGCACTAGTTAAGGAGTTGTTGTCGTAACGAAAAGGAGGCCCGTTACAGTCTGAGCCCATTTACCACAAGTGCACCTTTATGATAAATTTATCCTAGGATAAATTCTTCTCGATGTCGAAACATAAACACTCCCTCTTAGCTAGATAGGTATTTTTTTCCATAGTAGTACACAACTATTGTCCAGAGACACACAGTCTCCACCAATGGTACACAACCACCATAGTAGAAAAAGGTTTGTCACACATGACACTCCCATGTGGACTTCTAGAGGCTAATCCCTCTATGAACACTTAGGGTCAACTCCCCATAGTGTGTGACATCAAGGGTCAACTCCCTTGACATGTCCTCATGTGCTCTCCACATGGGACGTTGGGCTATAAGCCCAAATGCACTCATCCCTTCTCGAATAAGTGTGCTCATAGATCAACTCAAATTAATTCATAGAGGAGTATGATCTAGAGAATGTTTTTCACACATGTCACTCCCATGTGGACTTCTAGAGGCTACACCCTCCAGAAACACTAGGGTCAACTCCCGTAGTATGTGATGTCAAGGGTCAACTCCCTTGACATGTCCTCATGTGCTCTCCACATGGGACGTGTCCTCATTTTATCTCCAAAAGGGGCATTGGGATATAAGCCCAAACACACTTATCTCTTATCATACAAGTGTCCCACTTATCCCTTCTCGGATAAGTGTCATCACAGATCAACTCAACTTATTCATAGAGGAGTACGATCTAGAGAATGTTTTTCACACTTGGAACTTCCATGTGGACTTCTAGATGTTACACCCTCTAGAAACATTAGGGTCAACGCCCATAGTGTGTGACTTCAAGGGTCAACTCCCTTGACATGTCCTCATGTGCTCTCCACATGGGTTGTGTCCTCATGTGACCTCCACAAGGGTAGTTGGGATATAAGCCCAAACACACTTATCCCTTCTCGAACAAGTGTCCCACTTATCCCTTCTCGGATAAGTGTCATCACAGATCAAATCAACTCAGTCACAAAGGAGTACGATCTGAAGAATGTCTTAGGAAGCTGAAAACATCAACACTCCCTCTCAGCGAGGGAGGCATTCTCTACCACACCAAGTTTGTCATGGAAGTACATGAAATTCGTCCCAGTTTGGTAATAACATCAACAACCTACTCATATGTAGGAAGGTATAGCACTAGTACATCCTTCCTCTACACCATGTCTCATATGTAATGGTACTTGATCTCAATGTGGTTCAATTTGTCATGAAACACTATATTCTTTGAGATCTTCACACAACTTTGGTTACCATAATGAATAATGATGGAATCCAACACATGTTCGGATAAATATGCAAGGAGATTTAGAATACACACTACTTCACGTACTGACATACTTAATGCAATGTACTCTTCTTCTGTTGTGCTCAAATCCGCATAAGTTTGTTTCCTTCTACACTAGGAAACAATGGAACATACCAAAGTGAAGAAACACTTGAAGGTTCTCTTTCTTTCTGCTGCACTCCATGCCCAATCAGAGTCAATATATTCTTGCCATATCATATCAATACTGGAAGTGTATCTCAGACAATGTCCAACTGTGCCTCGCAGGTATCTCAACACATGCCTTGCAACAATCTAGTGTGTCTATCTCAACTGACTCATAAACTGGCTAAGTGCACTCACTGCATATCAAATATTTGGTCCGGTGTTAACCAAATACATCAATGATCCAATCAAATAGATTTACAAATTCGGATCAATTTTGTCAAAATCAGAAAAATACACACTTAGTTTCTTCATATTAGTCACCATTGGTGTAGCCACGGGCTTCAAGATCAACATCCCAAACTTCTTCAATATATCAACTATGTACCTCCCCTGACTCAGGAATATCTCATCATTTCTCTGCCACACCTCTATTTCCAAGAAGTAGTGCATCATACCAAGGTCCTTCATCTCAAACTTAGAGGCCAACACATACTTGCATTCAACAATAAGGATCTATGTATCGGCGAGGAATAAATCATCAATGTAGAGGACCAAAATTAGGGACTCATCATTAGAAGTCTTTTAGTAATGGCTGGGATCAAAAACACTTTTTATGAAACCCAAAAATCATCAGGTGTCCATCAATCCTTGCATACCAAGCTTGAGGTGGTTTCTTGAGTCCATACAAGGCCATCTTCAACCTTCACACATGAGACTCCTTCTCATGTATCACGAAACCATCTAGTTGCTCGATGCATAATTTTTCCTCAATCTCTCCATTGAGAAAGGTTTTCTTTACATACATTTTATGTACTCTCTAACCCATGGATGTTGCAGGGGAAATAATCAGCCAGATAGAAGTGTATCGAGCAACAGGAGAAAATGTCTCCTCATAATCTATTCCCTCCACATGCGAGAATCCTCTAGAAACAAATCTTGTTTTGTGCCTCTTGATGCTCCCGTCAACCATGGGTTTGATATTGTAGATCCATTTGGAAGTAATTACAAACTTCCCTTAAGGTCTCAGAACAATATCCCATAGATCATTCTTCATGATGTATTGATACTCCTCCATCATGACATCTCTCCATACTGGATGACTATTTTCCTCCTCAAAATAGGAAGGATCAAAATGAATGATGTGGCTCATAGCTATGGAATAGCATGAATATCTCTAAGGTATCTTTCTCTCTCAGAAGGTACCTTGAGGAGCTACATGTCCTTTTGCCTCCTACAAAGTCTGACGAGCCCATGCAAGTATCTTTCGACCTACTGCAATATCTATGGAAACATTAACTGGAGCTACAGGATCAATGGGATCAATTGGCTCAATTGTCTCCCTCTGAAAGGGAATGTCATCTTGGACCTTATTTGACATATAAAGGTTTCCTCATGAAACCAATGTCTAATACATATCAAGGTTCCCTCATGGACTCAATGTCTCACACGACATATCGAGGTTTCCTTGTGAAACAAATGTCTTGGTTCATTCATCTGACCATATGAGGCACGTCAGGATGAAGTCTACACCATCTTTCTCATCTGTGTGTTGAAGCCTAGTTGCTTCATCTACACCATGTCTTGGATGAAATATTGTGAGAAGACTTTGAAGCCTCATTTCTTCCATGACTTACGTAATTGGATATGATATATTCTACCTTTGTAGTAATGAGTGTTATACAAGTCTGCTTCCACGAATCTTGACTAATCTCAAGCTTAGGTGACACCCTCTGGTGCACTTTCTGTCAACTGCACTCTCTTCCTAGTCAGAATTGTATATCTTCTCAACAATTCTTCATCTTCTGAGACATATCCAACTTTACCATATTGGTACACTTTCTCTACTACAACTTAGTCTTCTCAAATCATAAGTTGGATTAGGGTTCTTACTACAAAGCATTATCTGGCTCTTTGCTTTGAGAGCAGGTCCTACACTCTCTCTGCATCTACTTCCTCTGGGATTCTGTAACTTCTCCCTTTGGGACTCTATAACTTATAAGCACTAAGAATGAGAGTATCTTCTCTACTCTGTCATCAAATTCCCTCCTTTGAGACTGCTCTCTGTGGAACTGGCTCCTCCACTCTCTCCTGGAACACACTGATGTGGCCATTCTCCTCTATAATGAAATGATTTACGGATTTTTTCATCGTTCTTTGGACATTGAATTTACCACATACACAAATATGAACCGACTTGTCTCACAGGTACTTCAAAAACCCTAAAAGTTCTATGTAGTTATATGTGTCTTGAATGGTCAATGTTAACCTTATTTTATTTATGTTTTTAATTCCATTTCTATTTGAATTTTATGCACTGACAACACCCATATTCAACCGAGATTCAACTATAAGCCTTGTTGAACTCACTGTCCATACATCTGAAGACAACCTTGCTGAACTCACTGTCCATATGTAGGAAGAGAGGTCCATTATTCATGCAACATGTTCATTTTCAAGGTTAATTAATATTATGTGTGTAATTTTGAGTTGGTTATCGCCATGCTCATCCATAATAAAAGCATATAATTTGAGGAATTTTGAGTCAGTTATCACCATGCTCATCCACACTAAAAGCTCCATGGATACATTTCACTTGGTTTCTGTCCACGTTCCATTGCTTATCACATGCATACATTACACATTCCTATTTCTCATAGAGACTCACAGGGCCAACATTTACACTGTGTCGAAATATTTTCAGGCCAGATCTGATACCAAATTTCTCACTTTACAAGCATATGTGAAATCATTGGAACCTTTGCAGACAAGAGGATGCAACGTGTGATCGTGATTTAGATGTTTTAATTTGAAATTTACATATACATATATTTGTATAAGTTGATCATGGCATAGGTGAAGTAGTAAAATTGATTGCTTCACTGTTGAAATGGATCCATCGTCAAGATTTCATCTCAGTAGTGTCTTAAAAAAAATCTGTCACATATTTACTTCTACAAGTTGATTTTTTTTATATTTACCTGGGCCCTCCCCTGAGGGAGTCAACTCAATCCTGCTCTGATACCATGTTGGTTTTTGTCATATGAGATATGATTGATATATTATTACAGTGATGAGTGTTCCATATATAGGGAGCATATGGTGACCATCCATGAAAGCATGCGTCCCTTGAATAAGAGATAACTATTTATTATTATCATTTACTTTATTATATATGATATTTAATAATCAATAATCATATTATTAATTATCATTCTAAGAGAATGCCTTCCCGATGTTTTCCAAACATCAATATTTTCTCCCCCACGAGGGTTTCCCAAGATAAAATGATGTGTATCTTTTGATTGTGTTTCTCTCAGTGATCGTGCTTATGCTATTGTTGTCTAGTAAATTGAAAATAAATTAGTAACAACTCTAAATTTAACATTGTTGATGATGATCGTAGAATTTTTAGGGAGGAAGTTGATTCAGAGGATAGAAAACTCTGGAAAAAGGCCATGGTTGAAGAAATGACATCCTTAGATAAGAATGAGGCTTGGTATTTATTGGAGTTGTCGACTGAAAGAAATCCCATTGGAAGCAAATGGGTATTTAGAAAGAAGTTGAATGCAGAAGGAAAAGTGGATAAATACAAAGCTCAATTAGTAGCAAAGGGTTATTCCCAGGTTGAGGGAATTGATTTTGGTGAGATTTTTTCTTCTGTTGTCAAGTTAACTTCTATTAGATTTATGTTATCTGTTTTTGTTGCGTTTAATTTTGAAGTAGAACAGATGGATGTGAAGATATCATTCCTACATGGGGATTTGGAAGAAGAAATCTATATGAATCACCCAGAAGGATTTGCTTTGAAGGGAAATAAGGAGCTGGTATGGAAGTTGAAAAAGTCCTTGTATGGTTTAAAACAATCACCAATGATGTGGTATCAAAAATTTGATACTTATATGTTGGGACTTAGCTTCACAAGAAGCGAAGATGGTCACTGTGTGCATTTTAAATTAATTGGTGATCATTTGATTTATTTTGTCTTGTATGTGGATGACATGTCGTTGATAGGAAACAACAAGGAGATTATCCAGGATGTGAAAACTCATTTGTCCTCTAAATTTGACATGAAGGATATCGGTGCTGCAAATTTCATTTTGGGCATGGAAATTAAAAGAGATGGGAAAATAGGAAACTTTGGTTAAATAAGAGAAAATATATCGAGACAATATTGCATAGGTTTAATATGCAGGAATGTAAACCAGTCAAGGTCCCTATTCCTGTTGGTGTAAATTTATCTGTGGATCGGTGTCCCAAGAAACAAGAAGAGGAGGAGTACACATATTGTGTTCCATATGAAAGTGCAATTGGAAGTTTGATGTATGCAATGGTCTGTACTAGACTGGACATTGAAATGAAATGCGATTTTTGAGCAGGTATATGTCAAAATGAGGAAAGGAGTATTGGAGAACATTAATGACAGTTTTCATGTACTTGAATGGCACTACTGGTTATGGATTGTGCTACCAAGAAAGACCAGGATTGGACAAAGTGTTGGACATACATGTCTTTGTGGATGTAGACTGGGATGGAGATTTGGATCATAGGAGATCTACAAGAGGGTATGTGTTTAACCTATTTGGAAGAGAAATCAGTTGGATGAGCCAAAGATAGTCTGTAGTGGCACTTTCAACTACACAAGATGAATACATGGAAACCAATCATGCAAGAAAGGAAGCAATATGCTTACATAGATTATTTTCAGGTGTTGGGTTGGTACATCAAGCTGTAAGGATAGATTGTGATAGTGAGAGTGAAATTTTTCTGGTGAAGAACCATACTTATCATTCAAAGACAAAGCACATTGATGTTTAATATCACTTTGTGAGAGACATGGTTGAAGAAAAGAAAGTGTTGTTGATGAAGGTCGACACTTGGAATAATTTTGCAAGTTTGTTAACAAAATTTGTGAGAACTGAGAATTTCTCTTGGTGTAGAGGATCCATGGGAAATGTTTCCTTGGATTGTTGACTATGTAACCATGTAACCACCTGTATGCAAAGAAAACAATAAGTGGGAGAATGTTGGGTATGTGTTATATTCTTTGCACTACTATCTCCAGTATCTACTACATTGAGGGGGGGCGCTAGGCCCCCACTTCAGGGGTCGCAGGGGAGAGATATCCCCCCTGCGTGGGGGTTCGAGGGCTGTGACCCCACAAAAAAGTTTTCCTTGGGAAATGCGTCAATCCTTTTTGCCTCGTTTTTCATGTCACCTTGATTTTCATGTCCATTGTTGGGCGATTTTTTGGCACATGTTTTTTTTCCAATGGTTTTCTATTTTTGGTTAAGGGATTAGGGGTTTTGAGTAATCCAGGCCATTGGATTAGGGTTTTGGATGTTGCTGGCTCCTGTATGTATATTTTTTTGTAAACAATGTATGGTGTGAATGAATATAGAATATGTTGGTTTTCCAGGGGAAAAATCTTTGTGTAATGTGTGTATTTTCCATTATATCTTTTCTTTTTTTAATTGAAAATCTGTATGCAGTAAAATACTGTACAAGGTTAAAATATACAAGAAATCCACTTCTGACACTTGTTAAATCCATCTCTGAGTTAACTCAAATATGTTCCTCACTCATGGAGTCATATTTGACTATTTTTAACATGGTTATTCCATCCTACATTTATTAAATAGTTTTTTTTGTCTCTTACATTTGTCCATCAAAAGAGGATAATTGGCAAGTCAAATTCTAGCACAATAATTTAAATAATAACAATTAAATGTCTTGATAAAATCAAGTGCAAATTTCCATAATTGAAAATTATTCAATAAAATATTTAATACTTGAGGCTATTATAGTTGTTGCAATGTTGAGTATTCACTCATCGGCATGAATCATCCAACATGTATTCTCCAGGAAAGACAAAAAATTTTTTTTTTTTTCTTTGCATTGTATTAACCTATATGTCTCAGGTTTTTACAAGCTACTAACGATATGATTTTGTTTCCTAGTAAATGATTTTTCTCCATATAATAACCATGACTCTAGTGCTATTTTAATTATTTAATAATTTTTATCACATTTTAAAGGAAACTACTATGATTGCTAAGAGTCATGGTAAAAAAATAGTCAAGGGGGTTTTATTTATTTTTACGAGATGTCAATCTCCATGAAGTCAAAGATTGTATAGGTTTCCCCAAAGATTAGGTGATAACATTGAGTGTAATTAAGCTAGCATGTAAATCTTGTAAATGAATAAAAGGGAAACAATATTTAGGATAAGGAATTGTAATATTTGTTACAATGTATGGAAATAACCCTAATAAGAAAATTCTTCAAATTTATCTTAGAATTTTAATATATTATGAATTTGAATATAAAAAGAAAAACAAGTCTCCAATCATAATAATATGAACCAAAATAATATATTATGAATTTGAATATAAGAAACAAAACAGTAAAATATCCATATTTTAAATCTCCAATCATAATAACCTGAACCAAGACAATATATTCTGAATTTGAATATAAAAAGAAAAAGAAATCTCCAATCATAATAATATGAATCACGATAATATATTTTGAATTTGAATATAATAAACAAAACAATGAAATATCCATATTGTAAATCTCCAATCATAATAATTTGAACCAAGACAATATATTTTGAATTTGAATATGAAAAGAAAAACAAATCTCCAATCATAACAATATGAACCAAAATAATATATTTTGAATTTGAATATAAGAAACAAAATAGTGAAATATCCATATTTTAAATCTCCAATAATAATAACCCACTATTACATATGACCAAATTTCCCACGGTTTTTCGTTGCTATTGCCACACTTATTCGTCGCAATTTCCATGAAAGCAAAGACTATTTTGTGTCGTTATATCCAAGAACCAGGTGTTCGTGGAAACATCGAAAAGGTTATCCCTCCACGTGTCATCACCATCAAGATAGGTTTACTTTATAAATCGTCACAATACAGACAAAACTTCGTCGCAACAGGGACGATAAACCATGGCAATGTTAAAAAAACAATGGAAAGTTGTGAAGCAAAAGCGTGGAAATAGCGACGAAAATTGATGGCAGAGACAAAACTTACGATGCAAATGCTATATGTGTGATGAAAAACCATTGAAAAATGTGACAAACTTTCGTCGTTATTTCCACGCTTGTTCCAAAAAAAAAATAGCCTTGCGACAAACTATCGTCAATATTGCGATGCTTCCTTTAAGTTCCTTTAAAAAAAAAAACTACATGAGATGTGGTAATACCATATTACATTGTAATATGGTATAGCAATATCTTTATGTGCTTTTTCAAAGGATCAATTTTGATAGTGAACTTTAGTTACCCTTAACATTAAGATAAACCAAAAGTGCACCATGTTCTAGGTTCTACATGCATTTATTTACTTGTACAATGAATTATCAATATTAATTAATTATAACATGCAAATGTGGCATGTTATTTCCTCCATGTTTTAGTAGAGAGTGGCTCCACTTTCTCAACAAGATGCAAAAAGTTCTTTTTAAAAACAACTTAAGATGGTGATTTGTCCTAAGTGGGATGGTGACCTTGGCATTCAACAAGATAGGAAGTAATTCATTGATGATAAGTGTAGCAGGTGTGCAGGTCCACTAGTGTATGAATATTATCTTCTAAGTGGAAGACTTGAACTTCCTCTTCTAGAATAGATGGCTCATATAGCTTGAGATGATTGACATAAATGATATTATGGATGTCTAGCAAGGAAGGAAAATACTAATGACAACCATTTTCATTAATATATTTAAGAAAAATATAGGGACAATAGAAAATAGGCTTGATTTTTTTATGATGCTACCCCTTACAACATTGTTTGTCCATATACAACCAAAGTTAGTCACCAATTTGAAACTAGACAAAGCCTTGATGGTGATCCTAGAGGGATTTATAATGAACTAGGGAGGATTGAAGGGAATTGGTAACCAAAGAATGAATGCTAGATAATTTATGAAAAAAGGATATTCTATACATTTTACCTCACCTTATAGGAACTTCTATCCATAAGATGTGAATAATAGCAAGATGCCAAGAATGAGCAATGCAAGAAATTATATAGGGGTAATATGAGGGTCTTTGCAATGTAGGCCAATACATTGTTGTTGTGAGGGAATCCTCCATCAAGTAGGCCTATATATCACCTGGTACATGTGAAGACCCCTCTGCCTTGAAAATTAGTGTAAGGTAAAACTACAAGGTGTGCCATGTGGATTAGGGTAATGTTAGGCCAGTAGAAGACAAATGTAACGACCCCCTCGCTACGACAACCATTCTAGTAACCGGTGCACTTATTATTATTATTATTATTATTATTATTTTTCTTTAAGGTGTGTGCGCTCGGGTAGAATTAACAACACACTTAATTGTACGACGCCACTCGACAACCAACAAGACGCAACCACGAAGTTCAGCACAAGAAGACTGAAGGCACTCAAAGAGAAACTGCAACAATTACGACCATAGGCAGACGACGCACAACACATACATTAAGACATACTAGGGTGCAGAGTGAGGACACAGAGGGAAGAATCTAGGGTGTTAGGGTTACTATTTCTGCACAGGAAAGCAGGGCGTTTAGTCTTATGTCTTCTCGAAAGAAGATTAGATAGGCTCCTGGCCAACTGCTCAGGCAGAAACTAGTAACCCGATCTAGAACAAGACGCAAGCAAGATGAACACAACAAGACGACCCCGACGTATTAGAATGACAACAAGCAATAAACGCTCCTAGACATGAGGCGTACAACTAGCAGCTGGGTGCAGAAAATGACAACAGGTGTTAAGCACAGTACAATCACAGATGGAAGAATCCAACGGTAGAGTTTACTATTTCTGCACAGAAAAGCAGGGCTTTTAGTCTTATGTCTTCTCGAAAGAAGATTAGACAGGCTCCTGGCCGACTGCTCAGGCAGAAACTAGTAATCTCTGTCAGGGGTGTCGCAAGAGTGGAAACCCTGCCTTTAAAGGGCCCGAGACTCTTGATACAGCACTGGGTTCCTTATACAGAAGAATCACACACACAGTCATGACTCCTAAGGCTACCCGGGGGTGACTATATCTCGCCCGACATCCGACCAAGCAACCAACTGAATACAATCAAGTACGACATAAATAAGAAGTACGATTGCACCCCTTACGGAAGGCGCATGACAAGGACTCTGACAACGAACACTCAAGTTCACAATATCTAAAGAACAACCACCCCGATATACTAACTTGGGTAATTATGTTACGTAATTCCAGGTTATTGCACTGCGTATGTTATTAGCAATAATTAAAAGTTACAATAAATTTGTCATGAAACATTAACCATCTATCATTTATGTCACAATCCAGACCATGATTTTACAATTATCATACCTCTTATATGCTACAACCGCTAAATTCATAATGACCTTACAAGATTAAATCATTCACTAAGGTCCAATAGTAATGCACTAAAAATGACATCATACTTATAGGTAATATCAATTGGAAAACAACAACATACACCATAAATTAAAATGGCAATCTAAAATAATAAAATTTAATGACAAAAGTAAAAAGGGCATTATTGGATGTGGCAACTATCAATTTTTAAATAACAATAATTAAAATAGCAATTAATTAAAGAGGTCACTAAATGGAAATAGCATCATGATTATAGGAATCATCATTTGAAAGTACAATATACCCATAATTTAAAAGGGAAATCTTATAATATGATAAAGTTTAAAATGACAATGACAACTATCCACCTTACAATTTGCAATAAATTAAGATATCCATCAATTAAAGATGTCAGTATATGGAGTTACCTCATAACTACAGGTGACATCAATTTGAATAACCCCAGGTGTATAATACTTATAACCATAAACTCCAATATATAAATAACATCATAATTATGAATAACATCATGTTTTAAATAAACAAATCATCATATTGACAATCACATCATCTCTAAAAATACCAACCTTCAGTTCAACATATAAAATAACCCTTATATATGAATGACATCATATTTCTAAAAATAACAAGATGACACCATAACTGCAGTGTAATTAGACAACAACAACGACAATTAAAAAGACCAAGTGTAAATATACAATATTAATAAGAACATGGTACCAAATATCCCTGTTTTAAAATGCCAATAATAAAAACCAAAGCATTTAAATCACGATATATATAATAACGTAGTGATTATATATATACTCGGTGTCGCTAGACTTTAATTAATTCAAGGGCAAACGATGATTGAGGCCGTAAGTAAGTAGACTGTCAGTCTCAATTGATTAAAATGAAGGGCATTTTTATGTGTTTTTGGTTTTTATTTTAAAACAACAAGGCGGCATAATCCCTTGACTGTGTAACTCCCAATCCCAGTACCTTAATGCTACCCTGCGCAATCAACTCGCCTCAACCATAATGACCATATCGCTTCTTCCAAATTAATATAGCACAGGAAGATAGTGCCCAGGTCATGCATCACAATGACATAAATTAAAGCGAATCCCCAAAATAGAACAGTAACCCGTTTATTCGTTCCATACCCAAAAAAAAAGGAAAACATTTAAATTTTGTGGTATAAGACAGTTGTCAAAAGGTACGAATTTCAGCAATCAAGGAAGCTGTTGTAGGTTTGGTTTACAAGGATTAGGTGGCTGTCAGAGCTTGGGCACGCGCAATCATTCCGACAATTAGAAATAATCCATAATTCGGACAACTGGATTCAATTATGACAAGTGAACGCATGGGTAATAGAGCCAGTCATGAAGGAAAAACGCAGACTCAACACAAAGGTAATAAAGCCCTGCAGAAAGAAAAAAAAAGCAGACCCCATACGAAAACGCAAATGTGAGGTGGCTCAGTCTGAATGAGAACGCAGACACGCGCACAACGTAACGCCATTAACGCAGAGGTTTTAAACATAAAAGAAACGTTTTGGCAAGAGACACAACAAGACTACCATTTCCCCCAACCACGCAGAGAGAATTTAAGGTAAGACACTGAGTTTTTGACGGGTACAGGAGTTAGTTCGAAGGTCCTTTCCCCATTCACCCACCGAGAGGAATTCGCCCCAGCAATGACAGAAAACAGTGAAACATTAAACGCAAACCATTATTCTATTAAAAACGAAGTCCATTATACAGTGAATGCAGATCAAAACGCCAACCATTATGACAACAACAGTAAAACATTTAAACGCAGACCTCCAGTAACTAAATTGGAAGGTAAAGAGAATGGAAATGCGTTTAGTTTGCATGAGGATGGCATTGGTCAATTAAAACGCAGCTTTTGACTGCCCCAATACACAGTGGAAAACGCCCCAATCAAAATGAAAAAAAAACATGGTCAAATGCAGATCCTTCTACGCCAGCACAATGCAATGAATGCTAAAAAAAATACGCCCAAGATGGCAGCAAGACGCAGACCACTAACCATTGAAAACGCAGATAGAAATGCCCCATTCATCAGTATACATGTACGCCCCATAACAGTAAAAACGCCAATAAACGGATGCCAAACAGTGGTAAAAAAAACCCGCCAATAATACAGTATGCAAAGGCGCCCCATAACTAGTGGTAAAAATGCAGAACATTAAAGTGTTTTAGACGCAGATCAATACGCCCCAAATATCAGTAAAGACACAGAGCATTAAGGCATTTAAAACACAGATCAATCCAGAATACCACAATATCAATTTCGGCAAATTCCAGCAGGCAAGTGATAACATTATAGACAATATCCAGAATGAAAATGGTATTGATTACAAACAATTTCCAGAATACTATAATATCAATATCATAAATTTCAGAACATCATGATAAACCACTCCTTCTACCATACAGATGAAAAGCGTACCTGTGCCTTGTCGCCCCTCCCTTCGGATTGACGTCCCGCACTTCGTGTCGCGTCCCGCTCTCCGTACTCCTCTTGCTCGCCGACCATAGAGTACTCACCGATACCTCCCAGCCAAACGCTAGGGGTACTCTGCTTC
>JZKD02S0026704.1:479718-498911 GCA_000966675.3 Picea glauca | reverse complement strand
TATGAACCAAAATAATATATTTTGAATTTGAATATAAGAAACAAAACAATGAAATATCCATATTTTAAATCTCCAATCATAATAACCTGAACGAAGACAATATATTCTGAATTTGAATATAAAAAACAAAACAAATCTCCAATCATAATAATATGAACCAAGATTATATATTTTGAATTTGAATATAAGAAACAAAACAGTGAAATATCCATATTTTAAATCTCTAATCATAACAATCTAAACCAAAACAATATATTTTGAATTTGAATATAAAAATAAAAATAAAGCTCCAATCATAATAATATGAACCAAAATAATATATTCTGAATTTGAATATAAGAAACAAAACAGTGAAATATCCATATTTTAAATCTCCAATCATAATACCCTGAACCAAGACAATATATTCTGAATTTGAATATAAAAAGAAAAACAAATCTCCAATCATAATAATATGAACCAAGATAATATATTTTGAATTTTAATATAAGAAACAAAACAGTGAAATGTCCATCTTTTAAATCTCTAATCATAATAATCTGAAAATCATAATAATATGAACCAAAATAATATATTCTAAATTTGAATATAAGAAACAAAACAATGAAATATCTATATTTTAAATCTCCAATCATAATAACTTGAACCAAGATAATATATTCTGAATTTGAATATAAAAAGAAAAACAAATCTCCAATCATAATAATATGAACCAAGATAATATATTGTGAATTTGAATATAATAAACAAAACATTGAAATGTCCATATTTTAAACTTCCAATCATAATAATCTGAACCAAAACAATATATTATGAATTTGAATATAAAAAGAAAAACAAAGAAATATCCATATTTAAAATCTCCAATCATAATAATATGAACCAAGATCATGTATTCTAAATTTAAATATGAAAAAAAAAACATTGAAATATCCATATTTTAGTAATGATTATCCCATAGAAGCAAATAAATATTCATAAGTAATTAATCTTGATTTTGTCATTGAATTTAAGAGAATGTTAACATAAGATCCAATACAAATCTAATTTAAAATATAATGGTTTTGTTCTTAAATCCAAAAAATTAAAATGTTAATGTAATTACTTTGGCCTCATAACCACATGGGTTTGATTTTGAATCACATTGCTTTCAACGACTCTAACTTGGAATCCTTGGTGCAAAAGCCTTGTTTGAAATCAATTCAGCAGCGCAACTATGCATGGTTTTATGAACTGACATCTTTAATATTCTCAAGTTGAACCCTAGTTTGAAAGCTTAGCTACCCGATGGGTGAAATACGAAAGATCCAGTGAAACGTTGAAGAAAAGCCTGCCCAAAAAGAAGTCTAACACTTAATGATAGAACATCCAAAAAATCCTTTTAACCAAAGAAGGTTATAGATTTAAACATAAATTTAAGTTGATAAACAAATAAAGACTATTGGATTGATCAATAACAATAATAAAAGTTAAAATAACTTACAGTAATAGGTAGTAGCTAAGGCCAGCAAACGTTGTTGGATTCATAGGCTTCTAGAATGCCACTAGGTCTCCTTTTTGGAGAGATCGTTGGTAATGAAATTGTCTGCATTAATCTTCTGTCATCATTGCATCTA
Source organism: Picea glauca (assembly GCA_000966675.3). Lineage (NCBI taxonomy): Eukaryota > Viridiplantae > Streptophyta > Pinopsida > Pinales > Pinaceae > Picea > Picea glauca. The sequence goes on along the minus strand of JZKD02S0026704.1, from coordinate 497,295 downwards.
TGTAGTTTCATTTCCATGTAATTCCAGAGTATGCAGCGGCTATTGTTTACCCACATTTGATAGATAGCAATACCCTTGGGAAAATCCAGATGCCATTCACACCATTCATATCCATTTCTGCCAACGCTTGTGCCTTCATTTAACTTCCATATTCTGGACATGCTATAGTTATATTTACCATCAAAGTAATTGTCGAATAATACCAACCCATCAACAAGAGTTTCACTCCTAGACATACACTTCCATGTGCAGTATTCTTATGGTTTTTTTCCACGGGAAAAATTCTCTTTATATTCAAAAGGATATAAAAATGTATATTCAAGTATTAGATTCTAATCAAAATTCTTATAATGATAGTGATTTTCTTTTCACGCTGTAACTTGATATGGATAATTTTTGTCCATTCCAATAAACTTCCTGTCTCGGATCTATAAGTTTATCAACAACAAAACCAAAACAAATAACAGAAAACTGGTTTTGAGACCACATTCTTCATAGAATTATCGAGATAGAGGGACCTTCGTTGCCTTCCTCCCACTGTGAATATCGAATTTTGCCAAGGGGCATTGACAATGCCTTTTTAGATAGAGTGTCCGCATCCCTATTGTCTTTCTTGTTCCCGGTAGATGTGAGAGAAAGAAAGACTATTTATGTGTCTTTTGGCTTCTTTTGTTCTTTCTTTCCAGCACTCCGATGTTGCCGCCTAGATATCAACCTGTCCATTGAGCCAGTTAATAATGACTTTAGAGTCACCAAGTAATAGCATCTAGTTGATGTCTAGTCTTTGAGACAAGAAGACAGAAGCCCACGCCCCCATAAGTTTCACCTTCATGTTAGTGCCTTGTCCACAATTGAGAGTCCAACAGATAAAAGAGTGAGAGTTTAAAAGGATTTTCCCCCTGCCCCGTAGAGATTGCCTCCTTGTTGTGCAGCTCTGTCAAACCAGGCTATTGCTTTGTCAATTGGAAGAGTTAATTTTTTTCTGCGAATGGGAAGATATTTGGCTTGAATTCCAGGTGTGGCCACCTCTGCTAATATTTTGTTTACCACCCTAGGGATCGAAGGGAACCTCTCTTCAAAGAGAGTTGTGTTTCTGGCATTCCATATGTTCCAGCAAAGATAAGCTGGCAACGTCGGATAGTTTTTGTTGGAGGCTAGCCAGTTGCTAAAGCATTGAAGCATCGAGATACCTGTCCATATCTCGGCTAGATTTAAAACAAGTGTGATATGTTTCCAGACCAAGCATAAAAACTTGCAACGCATAAATAGATGTTGGATTGATTCACTTTCCAATTTGCACAGAATGCAACGGTTAGAGCCCGCCTAGCCATGGGTTTGTAGGTTATCCCAAACAAGAATTTTGTTTTCTGTCAGGAGCCAGATGAAGATATTAATATTCATGGGACAGTCCCCCTTCCATAACTTGTTGCGCCAGGCTTCATCCCGTTTTCTCCATAATTTTGTAGCTACCTCATAGTATGTATTTTTTACTGTGAAAATCTCGGTATTGTCCCCTCTTGTCCAAATGAGGGAGTCCGACCGCTCTAGGAGGCAGATTCCTTCTCCAGTTAAATTTTGAGTGTAACGGATCCATTATTCTTCAATATCATGTTTGAGCTCCAAAGTAGTGCCATTATGACACAGATTTCAACCCTCGGGCCAAGATCCGCACAGTATTGATCTTCTTCGAATTCACAGAACTAAAATAGTTCTTTCAAGCCCTCATTGGAACCCCATTAATCTGAGACATAGGTCCTTCACGAAAACCCCACATGCACAACGTGCACCAGGCATGATTCTTCACCTCCACCCAATCACCAGATATGATCTTCGACCAAGCCAAGAGACGCTTTTCACATTTTGCGACTCAACGATGCAAGAGAGTCGAGTCTTTTGACTCTTCAAACCCCGAAACCTGAAATCTCTCCTTTAGATGAGATCGACGGCTATGAGTCTCCCTCGATCCAATGGTCCTGGCTGTATCATGATTTCAGTAACCAAAAGTTTGAAATGTAGCAACCCCAACCACTGGTCACTCCATTCCCCGAACTTCGAAATTTCACCTTTGGTGAGATCGATGGCTATGATCCTACCTTGATCCAATGGCTTACGTTCTTTCGGGATTTTCACCAACCCACAACCTTTCGGGAATTTCCCCTTTCGCTCTTTGGGATTTCACATATCGGGAGTTTGAAACTCTTGATACCAAAATCACAGCCTCCTCTGCTTCCCGAACCCCGAAATGTCGAAATGCCGAAATGGGCTCAACTCCAAAGACACGTCGCATTTCACGACTTCAAGGTTTTCAAATCAAAGTGCCCCGACTCCTTGTCATCGAAATTGCCGAAATGTCGAACCCCAAAATGCCAAAATGTCAAAATTCCACTCCAAAGGGGAATCAACGGCTCTTGTTTCTTCTCATCCAATGGTCGCTATCCCTCCTGAGCTTAAGGGTGTTGAAAGATACTCCCTTTAACCTTCTCTCTGATTTGTGAGATCTAATGGCTCATGACATTTTTCACTTCTCCATGAAGCATCTCCACCATCTATTTCAGCTCCTCTCCTGCGCGACCTCCTAGAGGTTAAACTCCGTGTGCCTTCCTTTGGATCCGATGGCTATCGGCCCTTTGCACTAGATGTGATGGCCCATATCTGTTTCTCTTCTCCTATTGTCTGGACATGAACTCGACGGTCCAGATCTCATCTCTCCAACTGATCTAACGACAGTTGTGCTCCCTCCTGAGCATGCCCTTATTCCTATTCCTTGGAAGATTTCTTGCTCCAAAAGGCCTCAGCCTTTGTCTCTACTGTGAAGCCTGTAACCTCGGCTCCCACCTGTATTCTAAGGGGAATTCCTACTCCTGATCTTTATTTCTCTGAACCTCGAAGGTTCCTTCGAACTTTGCAACCTCTTGCAGGATCTTTGCATGAAATGGTGCTATCTCTTCTAAGCTTATCTATGACTCTGACCTCAAAGTGTCTCTGTCCATTTCTCTCCTTGAAGATATGTATGTGCCCTCTGGAAAATTCCTACTCAAGCATGATTTGCTGAGTCTGCAGGGTGTTCAGTAACCCTATGAGTGTCTCCTCCTGTGGCACTTCTCTTCTCTCTAAACTCAAACAAGAGTTCCTCCTTTTCACACTTGCACCAACTCAATGCCCACCTGGCAGAGTTCTCCAAAATCCTCAGTGATTCTGTCTTCTCACCGAAATTGAAATAGAGTTCTCCTCAATGCATCCTGTGCATTTTCTTAATGCCCTCCTGGTAGAGACTTTACAGAATCCTCAACAATTCTGCTTCTCCTCTCTGTTCTCTCCTCTGCACAGTTTTCTCCTTCAAGGTATTCAACAACCTTGAGGCTTCCTCCTTGAGTCAATTCCTTCAGCTGGTGTGCCCTCCTAGCACATCTTTATCTGAAATTCTACAGAATTCAAAAGTGCACTCCTGCACTGGTTTTTCAGAGACCTCAGTACCCTGTCATGCACTCTTGCATGAAACCACAAAGAATCCAAACCTGAAATCAAAGAACTCTCAGATAGGAAAATCTATCTATCCCTGCAAATGTACATCTAACATACATCTACAACATATCATCAACATATAAAGACATTCATTCATGAAATCAAAAACACATGAACAACAACATGCAGGAAAAACTGCTATGATTGTATTAATATGAAATGTCTCTTTACAATGTGAGCTCGGACTACAACAGAATCACAAATTCCTCTCTTCTCCCTATTCTCTCTATTCTTCTTTGCCTCTCTTACTCTACCTAGATTCAAAGAAGATCTTTTTAAAAAGAGGGGCTCCTCGAGCGCTTCCCTCCATCTCACCAACTCTCATTAATTTACATTCAATTACATTGAATGGATGTCTAGTCTGATCAGATCTAGATCTCAACCTTACCACCATTTAAGGCAACCTTTATCTAAATCTTGCACACATGCATGGCTTGTGTCTCTCCGACCTTACAAACATTTAATACAATTTTTCAAATTTGAAATTTGAAAGTGAGATGGTTGCACCTCTCCTCTCCATTGAACGTGTGCTTGATGTGCTAGCTAGCTGGCGCGTAGTTGGGTTGGAGTGATGCTCCTACATCATACTCCTCTACTATGAAAAATTCATGAGCTCCTACTAATGAGCTTCTCAGCATGGCTGTCGAAATCCCCCTAGATCCCAAACAGTTCTTTGGATTTCTCCATTTGCTCCACTGCTTCGTTGTTGCTGCTGCATTTGTTTCCCTACTGCTATGGCAGGTTCTCCTCTGCTTGGCTTCCTTTTGTTGAACTCTTCTGTTGATCTGATCATTAGCCTTTTGATCTCCTCAATTATCTTGTCCAGTTTCTCCTAGGGCCGGCTCTCCTTTTGCAGCCTACTCCACTACACTTCTTCCCTACAAATGGGTAGATCAACTAGATCTCCCATGACATCTTCTTCCTTTGTGGCCTCAACTTGCCACCCTGCTGCAAAATTCAGATCTACAGTCTTATCATATTGATTGATCTATTGTTTAGTCATCTACTTTGATAGACTTTCTTCTGCCATTTCCCCTTATGTTGGTTGAATTCCAGCTTCCTCCAGCTACTCCTCAGACTGGATTTCTCCTTCATCTTCTGTTGCACGCCTCGGCACTGTATTTATCATCTGTTCAGCTCTCTGGTTGAAAATTCTGAGCGATTCCTCGGAATGCTATTCTGCTATCATCTGCATGACTGTCTCCTCGTGGCAGTCATCTACTGGCTCTGGATGGTTCAACCAATCCTCCAGCATCTCCAACTCCATATCCCATGGAGTGAGCATCTTATCTGCATGCTCTTCTTCTGCTGGGGCATATTTTGGTGTCTGCTTCAGTTCTTCTTTCTCCCTGACAGTCACAACTGGTTGTCCTTCTGTTGTTGTTTCATCGAAAACACAATTTTTTGCCTCAGCTAGGCGATGTGGTAGGAATACCTCTATTCCCCCAATCATCATAATGCTCTTCTGATCTTCCTCTATCAGCTCTCCTTAGTGATATGAACTCACCTTTGAGTTCATGAGACTCTCACATGGCCTCATCTACTCTCCCTTGCCCACCTAGCAATATGGATTTTCTCCTCTTCCTCTGCCCACCTGGCAGTCTATGAGATCATCTGATCCCATCTCAGTGCCCTCCTGACAATTTGAACTTTCAGCACCGCCCTCCTGGCAGTATACGAGACCTTCACTTGATCTCTTTCAATTGCCCACCTAGCAATTTGAAAGCCCATCTCTTCCCACTTGGCAATTTATGAGATCTCTCCTCGATCTCTCCTCTCCATCATCACTAAGATTTCTCCCAGCTTCTGGTTCACAGGCATGAACCATCTCCTCTGTGGCCCTGAGTATTTTCACATACCTTAGGCACCTCTTCAATAGCCTTTGTTGTCTTCTGGCCAACAATTTCTTGACTAGCCACTTTTCTTTTCTCTTTAGAGGCCATTCATACACCCAATGTGTCTTTGCGTTCTGTTGCACCCACAGTGCAAGCTATTCCATCCTCGCCCTCACCTCAGCGAGTTATTCATCCATCTCATCTTTTCTCTGTTGGTGGTGGTTCTTCTTTCCACCACATCCATGGCCTTCAGTAGCCATCTTCCTGTTCCTGTCTTCCCTCCTGGAAAACTTATGGATCACTCTACGCCTGAGAGTATTCCCATCTTCCTTTCGCCTACAAGATACAAGTGAATTCCCTCTCTGATACTACAATTGATGTGTATCAGACTACTCCTTTTCCTCTAGCTCCCTTTGCCTGAAATATACAAACAATATCAGGCTCTGATACCACCTTATGGTATTAGACTGTATCCCTTCACAGTCCTCCTCTTTTTTGTGATATGCAAACAGTAAATCTGTTGGCTCTAATACCACAACTGACGCAGAACTTTGACCCTCGGGCCAAGATCCACACAGGATCAGTCTTCTTCGAATTCACAGAACTAAAATAGTTCTTTCGGGCCCTCACTGGAACCCCACAAATCCGATCCACAGGTCCTTCAAGAAAACCCCACCTGCACAACGTGCACCAGGCATGAGTCTTCACCTCCACCCGATCACCAGATATGATCTCTGACCAAGCCAACTTTTCGTGTTTCATGACTCAACGATGCAAGAGAGTCGATTATTTTGAGTCTTCAAACCTCGAAACCTGAAATCTCTCCTTTAGATGAGATCGACAGCTATGAGCCTCCCTCGATCCAATGGTCCTGGCTGTATTGAGATTTCAGTAACCGAGAGTTTGAAATGCAACGACCCCAACCACTGGTCACTCCATTCCCTGAACTCCGAAATTTCTCCTTTGGCGAGATCGATGGTTGTGAGACTACCTTGATCCAATGACTTACGTTCTTTTGGGATTTTCGCCGACCAGCAACCTTTCAGGAATTTCCCCTTTCACTCTTCAGGATTTTTCATACCGGGATTTTGAAACTCTCGATACCAAAATCGAAGCTTCCTCTTCTTCCCAAACCCCGAAATGCCGAAATTTCGAAATGGGCTCAACTCCAAAGACACATCACATTTCACAACTTCGGGGTTTTCAACGCAAAGTGCCCCGGCTCCTTGTCTTCGGGATTGCCGAAATTTCAAACCCGAAAATGTTGAAATGTCAAAATTCCACTCCAAAGGGGAATCAACGGCTCCTGTTGCTTCTCATCCAATGGTCTCTATCCCTCCTGAGATTAAGGGTTTTGAAAGACACTCCCTTTAACCTTCTCTCTAATCTATGAGATCTAACGGATCATGGCATTGCACAGTTCTCCACGAAGCGTCTTCACCATCGATTTCATCTCCTCTCTTGTGCGACCTCCCAGAGGTTAAACTTCATGCGCCTTCCTCTGGATCCGATGGCTATCGGCCCTTTTCACTAGATCTAATGGCCCAGATCTATTTCTCTTCTCCTATTGTCTAGACGTGAAATCGATGATCTAGATCTCGTCTCTCCAGTTGATCTAACAACAGTTGTGCTCCCTCCTGAGCATTCCCTTCTTCCTATTCCTTGGAATATTTCTTACTCCAAAATGCCTCAGCCTTTGTCTCTGCTGTGAAGCCTGTAACCTCGGTTCCCGCCTGTATTCTAAGATGTGTTCCTCTTCCTGAGCTTTATTTCTCTGAACCTCGAAGGTTCCTTCGAACTCTGCAACCTCTTGCAGAACCTTTGCATGAAATGGTTCTATCTCTTCTGAGATTATCTGTGACTTTGACCTCAAAGTGTCTCTATCCCTTTCTCTCCTTGACGATATGTAAGTGCCCTCTGGCAACTTCCTGCTCAATCACGCTTTGCTGAGTCTGTAGGGTGTTCAGTAACCCTGTGAGAGTCTCCTCCTCTGACACGTCTCTTCTCTCTGAACTCAAACAAGAGTTCCTACTGTGCACACTTTCACCAACTCAATGCCCACCTGGCAAAGTTCTCCAAAATCCTCAGTGATTCTGTCTTCTAACCGAACTTGAAACAAAGTTCTCCTCAATGCATCCTGTGCATTTTCTCAATGCCCTCCTGGCATAACCTTTACAGAACCCTCAACAATTATGCTTCTCCTCTTTGTGCTCTCCTCTGCATAGTTTTCTCCTTCAAGGTGTTCAACAACCTTGAGGCTTCCTCCTTGACTCAATGAATTCAGTTGGTGTGCCCTCCTGGCACATATTTGTTTGAAATTCCACAGAATTCAGAAGTGCACTCCTACACTGGTTTTCAGAGACAATAATACCCTGTCATACACTCTTGCATGAAACCACAAAGAATCCAAACCTGAAATCAAAGAACTCTCAGATAGGAAAATCTATCTATCCCTGAAAATGTACATCTAACATACATCTACAACATATCATCAACACATAAATACATTCATTCATGAACTCACAAACACATGAACAACAACATGCAGAAAAAACTGCTATGATTGTATTAATATGAAATGCCTCTTTACAATGTGAGCTCGGACTGCAACAGAGTCACAACTTCCTCTATTCTCCCTATTCTCTCTATTCTTCTCTACCTCTCTTACTCTACCTAGATTCAAAGAAGATCTTTTTACAAAGAGGGGCTCCTCGAGCACTTCCCTCCATCTCACCAACTCTCATTAATTTACATTCAATTAAATTGAATGGTTGTCTAGTCCGAATCGGATCTAGATCTCAACCTTACCACCATTTAAGGCAACCTTTATCTAAAGCCTGTGCACATGCATGGCTTTTGGCTCTCCGGCCTTACAAACATTTAATACAATTTTTCAAATTTGAAATTTGAAAGTGAGAGGGTTGCGCCTCTTCTCTCCATTGAATGTGTGCTTGATGTGCTGGCTAGATGGCGCGCAACTGGGTTGGAGTGATGCTCCTGCATCACATTAATCCAATTTTCACCTATCAGGCCGCAACTGGGAGAGTTTTTGATTTGAAACAAGAATTCGGTTGGGAGAGTGTTTGTTTTCTGTCAGGAGCCAGATGAAGAGCTTAATGTTCATGGGACAGTCACCCTTCCATAACTTGTTGCACCAGGCTTCATCCTGTTTTCTCCATAATTTTGGAGCTATCGCATAGTATGCATTTTTTACTGTGAAAATGTTGGTATTGTCCCCTCCCATTTAGATGAGGGAGTCTGACCGCTCCAAGAGGTGGATGCCTGCTCCAGTTGAATTCTGAGTGTAATGGATCCATTCTTCTTCAAGATCCTGTTCAAGCTCCAGAGTAGTTCCATTAATCCAATTTTCACCTATCAGGTCGCGACAATATTCTTATGGTTGCAGGTAAATAATTCGATACTTTGAATGAATAACCTCTACTTTGCAGTTAAGAGTACATTTTTTTTATATCAATTCAATTAATAAAAGTACCGTAGCATAGAAAAATAATTTTTCTATAAAAATAATATGCTAAAATATTGACTTCTGTTACTCATGATAGACTAGGTAGTTCTGCTAAAGAGATTAATATTCTAGTGTGAGTTTATTTCTCTCTGTTCAAAGTTTCTATATCATTATGTTATTAGTATTATTGGGTAATATTTGATGATTGGTCCCCTTTTCTTTAAAGGGAACCCGTTTGATAAAAAGGAAAGACATCATCTGCTTTTGCACTTCGTCGACTTAAATAAGGTTACAGTTCCACGATATGACATCATCACAGGTGCCAGATCCAAAACATGACATTGGCATAGGTAAGGGATCCCAATTTTTAGAACTGGCAATTGACCTTCCAATACCCTAAAAATGGTGAAGAATGTATCGATATTAATAAACAAAAAATTTTGACCTACAAGAAACACACTCACATTAAACTGACTATGCAGGAAGGCTTATTCCTTACCAAGCTAAAGGGAAGTTTAGGTAAATGAAAAAATAAATTTTAATTGTTCTCATTCATTCTAAACCTACAACATACATTATACTATTCTCCTTTTTCTTGCTTCTTACAGGTTGAATTGGCAACTAAAAATCAGGATTATCTCAAATAAAAAGTATTCAAGTTCCAGTTTATGATTTGATGCAAGTACAAAACACAATATGTCTATGATTCTTATTTTATAAGAGTTCCCTGTAATTGTAATGTCAATGTTCCTTTAAAGGGAAACTTTTCTATTTATAATTGATTGAATTTCTTCCCTGATCGTATAAGTGAAGAGTAACTTTTATACCTGCATATATATAATCTATCTTTTAATGTCTAAATTCTTGTATTTTTTGTTCAATTAATAGAGATCCTATGTAAATATTTATATATATCCGAGAGGTTTATATTATTTCAAATCAAGTATGATTCCTTAACTGTAATGAATATCATCAATAATGTGAGTTACATACTGTAGTTATTTTAGACTAATTTTCGTTTATCTTTATTTCTACCATTTACTTTGTAATGTAGAAATTCAACAATTGTATTTGAATATGTATACACAACACATAATTCTTTTTAACCATATAAAACTTCTCAAATCTAACAATCTTTGCAACTATGCAATAACAAAGATGCAAATTATATTTGTTAATGATCAGAATATACATATTTGAACAAGACCAGTTAGAAACAAATGGAACAACACGTTCCACCCAACTGTAGATGCATAACAACCAAGTCCAAGTTATTTTTCCTAATCACCCCCGATTCTGACCATGATTCCATAAGGGAGAAGTGAGCTCCACTCCTTAGCCAATGTACATTTGTACAATTCATAAATTATTTTCCTAGTTCAAACATGTGCTTACACAACAAATAATCCTTTCCTCCTCAAAATACTAAGCAATGTTCTCCCTCCCACATATGTTGTATATATATTCCTTTATTTCCTAGGAATTTTCATTGAATCATTTCCCTGCTTGAAAATTCACAAATTTAGAAGTACCTGATTTTTAGGGGTTTCCAATGACAAAAATTAACTTATGACACTTGTCTAATCATTATTTGAGTTAGCTCCATCATGTTCCCCACTCATGGAGTCATAGTCACCTCTTTTTAATGTGGTTGTTCCATTTCTTTCTTGCATTTATGATTTTTTTTAAATATGTCCTTTACATCTCTCCATAAAAAGAAGATAATTGGAAAGTCAAATCTTACATAATCATTCAAATAATAACAATAAATTGTTTTAATAAAGTCAAATATGAATTTCTATGAGTGGAAATTATTAATAAATGTTTAATAATTGAGGATGTTACATCCTCTCCCCCTTAAAAATAACATCATTCTCGGTGTCAATATTTTATTCGAGTCACCTCTTGGAACAGAATTGGATATATTTTCTTTCTATTGTCTTCCAACTCCAAAATAGCTTCATTGGGACTAAATTGCTTCCATTGCACTTTTACCTGGGCGATGAATCTGTTCTAAAGTATTGTTTCTTTCCTATCCAGAATGCATAGAGGTTTATCCTTGAACTCACCTTCTAGTTCCACCTGAGCCATGTTCCAATCAATAATGTGAGTAGGATCATGAATATACCTTTTTAACAATGAAACATGAAACAAATTATAAAAATTCAAATTAGCAGGGAGCGTTAACTGGTATGCCACTTGTCTAATTCGAGCTAGTACTTATAAAGTTCCATAAAACCTTGGAGCTAACTTGGAACAAATTCCTAATTTTAACGATCTTTTTTTCACTTTAACTTTAAGATATACATGTTCTCCAACATTATGTTCTTTATGTAGTCTTTTATGGTCTGCATAACTTTTTTGTTAATCTTGGGAAACCTTTAAATTATGTTGCACCTTCCTGAATATGTGTTCCATTTCTTGGAGCATATCTAGTCCAACCATTAGTTGATCAACTAGATTATTCCAACTAACAAGAGTCGTACATTTTCTGCCATCTAAAATTTCAAAGGGACTCGATTTTTTTGAGGCTTGATAATCGTTATTGTATGCAAACTCAACTAAGTGTAACTACTCTTCCCACTTATTTGGTTTCTCCATTACATACATGCATAACATATCTTCAATAATCTAGTTTATACGTTATGTTTTTCCATCTATTTGTGGATGATAAATTGTACTAAAGTTCAAATTAGTTTCCAGACCTACAAACAATGTCTTCTAGAAATTTGATGTAAACTTAACAGATCTCTATCTGAAATATCCATTTTAGGAATTCCATGCAACCTAAATATTCCTTTCATGAAAATTTCCACGATATTAATAGATTTATAGGTATATTTCACAGGTTTGAAATGGGCATACTTACTGAATTTATCAACTTCTACCATAATAGAATCATGTTGTCTTTGAGGTTTAGGCAAACCTATAATGAAATCCATAGATATTATTTCTCATTTCCATTATGGAATAGGTAAAGTTTATAACAAACATGTTGGATGTTGATGTTCATCCTTCACCTATTAACAATCTAAACATTTAGATAAATAATCAGTTGTTTCAGATTTCATACTAAGCCACTAAAATTGTTTCCTCAAAGTTGTTTTCATTTCCTGATACCCTGAATGGCCAAAAATGAGGCTTCTTATCCATCTCATTTAAAATTAACAACTTTAAATCAACATAATTAGACATAAATTATTTTTTGGAACCACAACATTCCATTTTTGTCAACACTGTGTTCTATCCCATTCAAATCTCCTTCATTTTTTAGCAATTTTCTACTGTTTTGATGTATTCCACATCATTTATGCTTGTATATTTAATTGTGTCCTTAAAATCATTTTTTGTTTTACTGATTATTACCTCATAGATTTCATTATGTCTTCGACTAAGTGCATATGCTACTTTATTTTCCTTCCCTTGGATATGTTGAACTTCAAAATAAAATTAACTTAACAAGGATAATCATCTTGCTTATCATGCATTATGATTTTGTTGACTAAATAGATGTTTCACACCAATATTATCCATTCATAATAAAACAAATTCTTCCAATTAAGTAGTGTCACCACATTTTTAGTGCATGAATCATGGATGCTAGCTCAAAATCATGAGTTACATAATTACCTTCATGTTCCTTTAATTTTCAATATTCGTAAAAAATTACATGTCCATATTGCAACGATACTCCTCACAAATCTTCTTTACTAGCATCTACACAAACTGTAAAATATTTATAAGGATCAACCACTTTTATAATTGGTGTTGCAATTAGTAAGATTTTCAATTTGTCGAAACTATCTTGACATTTTTTAGACTAGATAAACTTCACTCCCTTTTTCTGCAATGATGTAACGGGACATGCAATTTTGGAAAATATTTCAATAAACCATATATAATAACTTGTAATCCACATAAAAGATCATATATATGCTACATTTTTAGGTACCAACCATTCCATAATATCTTTGATTTATTCACGATACACCACAACTCCTTCTTCTGAAATCACATGTCCCATGTACTATATTTTCTTTTGAAAAAAATCGCATTTGTTGAACTTAACGTACAACTTATGTTCATGTATAGTTTGTATTACTATTTTCAATTGGTTCTCATGTTCTTCTTTAGATTTCGAATAAATTAGTATATCATCAATAAATATCAAGTCAAATTTATCTAAGTATTTATTGAATATACTATTCATCAAGCACATAAAAGTAGTGGGTGTGTTTGTAAGTCCAAATGGAATTACTACAAACTCATAAGGTCCATAATGTGTTCTAAAAGTTGTTTTTTTGATCTCTTCTTCCATTATTCTTATTTGGTGATAGCTAGATCTTAAATCCAACTTAGAAAATATGTTTTATCCTCCAACGTGATCAAATATATCATTAATCCTTGGTAAGGCATATTTGTTTTTAATCGTCATTTTATTCAATTGATGATAGTCAATACACAACCTGAAAGTTACATATTTATTTTTAACAAATAATACTCGCGCTCCCCATGATGAAACACTTGGTCTAATATATCCTTTATCCAATAATTTATGTAGTTGGATTTTTAATCCAGTCAATTCAGGGACACTCATTATGTAAGGTGATTTTGATATCAGTGAAAATATAGGTAATATGTCGATAGAAAAATCCATCTCTCTTTTTAGAGGTAGTTCTCGTATTTATTCTGCAAATACATCTTTAAATTCTCGAAGAAAAATGAAATATTTTGATTTAGGTTTACTTTCTTCATTTATTAAATTTGTCACTTGAAAAAATGTAGTTTGCAGCCTTTACTAATGCACTTATTTAATTCTAAGGCTGATATTTGTCTTATAGAAATAGGTTTACAGATTCCTTGAACTATTCTTGTTACCCCACTTTCATCTTTGTAAGTAAATTATTTTTCATAACAATTAAGAACAACTTTATGTTTCTCTAGCCAATCCATACCTATAAGTATGTCATATGATCCTAAAGGTAATATATTTAAATTAAATTTAGTACCATGACCACTTCTTTCCAATTTAGAGTAAAAAAATGTACTCAATTACTTTTCTTTTAGTACCCGTTGCTAATTGTACCAACCAAGATTTAGAATGTTTTACTTTTTCGAGCTTGCATGAGTCTACCAATGATGGAGTAATATAACTTGAAATTTTCCATGGGTCTATTAAACTAGAAACTTGTATGTCATGAAGTTTACCTTCAATTTCCAGAATGGTAGATTGATGATCTCCTTGTCTCCTATCTAGAGCAATATTGATTCTATAAAAAAAAAATCCATAAAAACTTTTTCCAATGTCTCCAACTGTTGAAGCTTCTTGTATGTTATGAACTATTCTCTTTGTAGAGTTTCGGTATGGACAATTCCTCAAATGATGTGGTTCACCACATGCCCAACATTTTAATGGTTCTCTAGGATTATCAACTATCTTCTTAAATATTAGATTGACTGATTTGTTTCCTCCTTGCATTTGTGATGAATTCCTGCAAAAGTTGTTTTCTTGATATCCTTTGGACATGTTACGAAACGGTGATGACCTAAAACCTTTCTTTCTCTAGTTGATTTTATCTTGTTTTTTTTTTTTCCATGTTTTTGGATTTTCATACCATTATTTGTACTATTCATAACATATCCTATCTTTTCGCAATACGTCATTCAAGGTCTTTAGCTGTCAAACTATATTCTATATTTATATAACTAAGGTAAGCAACTTAGAAATATCTGATCTTTCACCTTTTCATCTTTTATGAAAGTTACAAACCTTAACAGTTATAGAAATTTGGTAATAAGATCTTCCATAAACATATTCCCTAACTTTGACTAATAAAATTCTTTAGTTTTTTTTCATAATATCTTTTAGATAAATATTGTTTCTTAAAATATTTCTTTCCATTTTCTTTTCCTTTAAACCCTTGGATAACTTTAAATCTTTCCACCATATACTAGATTTACCCTTCAGGTTATAGATGGCCATCCTCACTTTCATATTAATTGTTAATCTAAAAATATTTCTTTATGTCTAGTAACCAAGCTTCCGTATCTTTACCAATTCTATATTCTTTGTCAAAAGTTGAAGGTTTAATTTTATTAAAATCTCCATCTAAGTGATCCATCTGTTTTCTTTTATTTCATGTAGATATTGTATTTTCAGTCATGTGTGTATCATTAGAAGAATTGTTTTCTTTTATTTGATGTAGATATTGTATTTTCAGTCATGTGTGTATCATTAGAAGAATTGTTTTCTTTCTCAGTTTTTTTGCTTGAATCTTTTGTAAAATTTTTACTAACTTCCTCATCCATATAATTATTATTTGGACTCTTTTTGATTGATATGATTCATAATAACATGTCATTTATTTCATATTCATATTCGTGTTATTTCTTCAGTTTCTCATTATCTTCATTGAAGGTTTGCAACTCTACAATAAGATTCCTCATTGTTTCAAAAACCTGTGTTGTTGAACTAATTTCATTGTTCTGCACCTCTAAGATACCTATTTTATACAATTGTTATTCTACTATAGAAACATACTTGTACTAAAACCACCCCTTAAAACCTTCTCTACATAAGTAAAAACAACCCACTCGACGTCTATAGTTGTACTAAAAGATATCAAATATAAGACTCATGCCAAATCCTATCTTAATTCATTAGATTAGTAAAGTAATCACTATGAAAAACAAAGGTTAAATCCCCATACTACATTTTCAACACCAAGGGTATGCTATATATACATATATATATTTATTTACTAACACATGGTTAATGCGAGATTAACCAAGTATTTGTTTATTGATACATGAATTTAACTCACTAAATCCAAATTTAGGCAAGACAACAAAGAATAGACTAGGTAGGTGGCTCTATCCCATCGTATTAACTGCTTGTAGGAGTACACCTTACTATCATTACCCTAGATGTACACCTTACTATCACGAGTACACCTTACTATCATTGCCCTAGATGTATGCAATATCTACTTCCAACAAGGGGAGGTGCAAGGCAGCAAGCCCTTGCCTTGAGTGGCGATAAAACTTCAACAAAAAAATAATTGCAAAGTTTACAAACATTAGAAACCCAAGTTTACAATGCATTGTTTCATACTTGAGTTATAATTACCAGAACTCCGTACTTATATTGGAATAAAAATGTTTCAAGTCTCAAACATATCTAAAAATAAATATAAAATTATTTATTCATTAATTTTCTACTTAAGAGATGAAATGTTGATAGAAATAATTAATTACTATTATAATTCAACAAAGTAATATCAATTCAGAAAAATAATATTCAAGAATAGATGAGATTAAGTATAATTTTATGAGAGCTCAACCAAAAATAACCGTAATTTAATATTTAAAAAAAAAATCATTTGAAGAAAAATTTAATTGTTGAACTCATACTCTATATATCTACATACCTTTTGCTAAAAAAATGAACTCTTCCATGTAAATAGTTACATAGATGGATGCAAAAGTGTTTGACCATTATGAAGATGATATTCTTTAACTTTAAGAAGAAGAGTTGTTGTCCCATCTTAGTTGAGACTTGCTCCATATTTTACTATAGAATCTATATCTATCCAACATTCCAAGTTAGATTATTTCCAAAACTTGAAATCCTTGAACAAGAGCCTTCCCATGGTAAGAGGAATCTCTCTGGAGATATTTTTGTTATACTTTTTCTCTACACCTGTAGAAATATTTAAAAAGAAATCTGCACTAAAAACAATTTTTGACGTTAGATTTTTGAAGGATTTTTTAAAATAAAAGTATAGGATGAATTAGTTGGACAGGTTGCAACCAGTGGATAGATCATGTTCAGATCAAGTAAGCAATGAGCTCGGAAAATGAATGAGGTAGAGGAAATGGTTATGTTTAATTTGTGTTGCATTGGTGAAATTTAATTGGGATTCATTGTCATTGCTTCTTAGTTTTGATAAATTGTGAAGCAAGAAATGTAGAGAGAAAAGAATAGAACAGAAAACAATATATTAGAATATATGAAGAAGAGTACAATGAGAAGCTTAGAAGTAGTAAGTCTGAAGAAGTACTATGCAATGGGAGATGGATGAGATAAATAGGCTCAAGCAAAACAAGAATAGAAAGTACAACTGTCCAGAATAGCTGGCAATGTACAATCAGCCTGTTGAGGTTACATTATATTTAACACTCCCTCTTAAACTCAACAGTTACAAACGTCAGCACTGATTATGCCTAAGTGTTGTATTTGAAAATCAAAAATCGATTTTCCCAGTGGCTTTGTAAAGATATCAGCAAGCTGATCTCGAGAACCACAAAATTGTAGTACAATATTACCATTATTGACTAGCTTGCGTATGAAATGAAAACGAGTGTCAATGTGTTTTCTTTTCTTGTGAAACACATGATTTTTGGATAAAGCAATTGCTAAAGTATTGTCACAGAAAATAGGAGTTGGATCATTTTCTGTATGTGACATATCTTTCAATATTCTTCTCAGCCACACAGCTTGACAAGAAGTTGAGGTAGCAGCGACATACTTTGCCTCTACAGAAGATATTGAAACAATTGGTTGCTTCTTTGATGCCCATGAGATTAGGTTCGTGCCTAGTTGAAAAACATGTCCATATGTTCTTTTCCTATCATCTAGGCTACCTGCAAAATCACTATCTGTGTAACCAGAAAGTTGATTACTATCATATTTAGTGTACCATAAGCCAAAATTGAGAGTTCCTGCAACATATCTCAAAATTCATTTCTCCA
>JZKD02S0026704.1:439796-478716 GCA_000966675.3 Picea glauca | reverse complement strand
TTTATGTCTTTCTTTACATTCTGTTTAGTAAGAATAGGAACAGTTCCTTTTCCTTGAACTTTGACTAAATAATTGTTTCCAAGTGTAATATCAGATGAGATTGAAGAATCAATGCATGAAAGTAATTATTTGTTACCTGTCATGTGATTGTTGCATCCATTATCCAACAACCAGAGATCTTTAGGTTGTTCTTCAGTCTTGTGGCATGAGAGAAACATACCTCTTGAGGTTTCTCCTGTATGATTTGACACATGTGCTCTGCCTGAGAGCCGATCTGCTTCCTTCTTCTTGCATTCAGATTCATAGTGCCCATACTTCTTGCAGTAATAGAATTGTATACTTGATTTCTCATTTGATCTTCTCCCTCTGCCTCTTTGAGGCTGGAAATTCTGATGTTGATTTTGTTGTTGATGTCTTTGACCTTGGAAATTTTGATTTGGATATTGTTGTCTGTTACCTCCATTGGAGTGAGGGTTACTTTGATTGCTCCCTCTTCCTTGGTGACCTCTTCTTCTTCCTCTGCCTCTCCCTTTACTGAAGGAGAATTGAGTTTTGAAAGCATTGGAGATTGACTCATCTGTGACATGCAGTCTGGTCTCATGTGTCACCAGAGAATTGATTAATTCATCTGTTGAAAAACTTGACAGATCTTTGGATTCAAGGATTGTTGTTACAACCATGTCAAATTTCTTTGGTAAACTTCTGAGGATTTTCTCAACAATGCGTTGATCAGTGATGGTTTCACCAATCAATCTGATCTGGTTCACGATGCCCATGACTCTAGTCATGAACTAATCCACATTTTCAAACTCTATCATCCTTAGAATCTCGAATTGCATCCTCAAGGTCTGTAGTTTAACTGTTTTGACCCTGTTATTTCCTTGATAGGAAGATTTAAGGATGTCCCAGGCCTGTTTTGAAGTACTAGTGCCTGTGATTTTTGAGAAAATTGAATCGTCCACAGAATTTTGAATCCAAAATTTAGCTTTATTTTCTTTGTTTCTTTGCGTTGCTTGAGCAATTTTCTGCTGATTAGTCATGGTGGACAGGTCTGCTGGATCTGCTTCCACATATCCATGATCCACTAGATCCCAACACTCTTGTTCTTGCAAGAAGGATCTCATCCGAACAGACTAGAACTTGTAGTTCTTTCCAAGAAGAATCGGACCCTGAGTTGGTCCTAAATTGCTAGATGACGCCATATTTTTAAAAATTTTGCAGAAAAAAACAGAGGGAAATTTCATATTTACCTTTTTCTATTGCTTAAACCCAGGTCCGCTACTAGCTTGCAGGTATTCCAAAATGATGTGTTGCAAGATTTGGCGAGTGTCGACGTCGCAAGTTTCTGGCTTTGCAAGATTTGACCTCGGGACTTTATTAGACGAGTCCTCTGAATGCTTCAACTACCGATTTCCGATGAGAGCTTATCGGCCTTGAATTGGCCCTTAGTCTCTGTTCAATGTGACCACATGCCTTAATGTTAAAGATCTATGGGCTTTTCTGATTCTTTGTCGTTCAATTTGCCGAAATGCAAAATTTGCCTTTGGACAAATCAACGGTCCAGATTTGCTGATGATCTGACGGTCCAGATCTTATGACCAGAACTCATAAGACCACAGTCAAACCTCTTATCGGGATTCAGGGTTTTGAGAGTCGAAATGTATTGGACCTCTTGTCCATGGAATCCCCGATTTCCCGATTCTCGATTTCATGATGGATGACCTTTCCTTTCAAGAAATTTCCCGATTGCTTTGATCTCCGCCACGCGTCCTCCTATATTGGACGGTCCTGATTTCTCCTCGCGATTTCGCGATTTGATCTGTTCCGGACGTCTCATCTCCAGGATCCGTGAAACGTCAAACCCCGGTGTGCCGATTGACTCTCTCGATCTCGCCCACGTGTCTCCTCAAAATGGACGGCTCCGATCATTTACGGGGTTTTCACCATAAAGAAACCCGATCCCTTGTCCTCAAGATTCGTGATTTACCGAATCTCGATGCGCCGATGGACTCTCCCCTTTCAGGACTTTTCCGGAGCCCTCGGATTTATGCCATGCATCCCCTCAAGATGAACGGTCCTCGTTGTTTCTTGATTTCGCGACTTACGACTCCAAATTCCCTATCAACTGAGAATACCGATTGCCGAGATGCCAACGATTTCCTCGATGTCCGCCACATTTCCAAACAAATGATCGACTGTGATCTTATCGCTATTTCATGAATCGTGATTTCACAAATTTCGCCATGGAGTGTCTTTCGTCAACAAGACCTTCGATATCCCGAACTCCGAAATGTCGATGGAGTGATGGCTTGGATCTGCTGCCACCTATCCTGTGAGATGGATGACTCACAATCCTCTCGAGATTTCGCAACTTACAACTACAAATTCCTTGTCAACTGAGAATACCGATGCTGAGATGTCGACAGTTTCCTCGATGTCCGCCACGTGTCCAAACAAATGGACGGTTGTGATCTTATCGTTATTTCGTGAATTGTGATTTCACGACTTTCTCCATGGAGTGTCTTTCGTCAACAAGACCTCCGATATCCCGAACTCCGAAATGCCGATGGAGTGATGGCTTGGATCTGCTGCCAGCTGTCCTGTGAGATGGACAGCTCACAATCCTCTCGGGATTTCACGACTTACGACTCCAAATTCCCTGTCAACTGAGAATACCGATTGTCGAGATGCCGATAGTTTCCTTGATGTCTGCCACGTGTCCAAACAAATGGAAGACTGTGATATTATCGCTATTTCGTGAATCGCGATTTCGTGACTTTCTCCATGGAGTGTCTTTCATCAACAAGACCTCTGACATCCCAAACTCCGAAATGTCGATGGAGTGATGGCTTGGATTTGCTGCCACCTGTCCTGTGAGATGGACAACTCACAATCCTCTCGAGATTTCGCGATATGTGATGTCGGGATTTCGCGTATCGGAGTTTTGGAGAGAAGTCTCCTTCGCTCGTCCAACTCCCGATCCCCGATTTTGCGATGGGAAAAAGATTGACGGCTCATGATCTTTCTCGATCCAATGGTCCAGAATGACTCATGATCTCGCGATTCGCAAATTCTCATGACAGTCTTCTAACCTTTACACCTGCGAGTCAGTGAAATGTCGAGATCTCACCACGTGTCTCTTGATGGACGGTCCAAATGTTGTCGGGATTTCGCGACTTCACAAGTCGAAATTTCTCCTGTGCACTCCAGAGGACTAAACCTCGTGCACTTTCTCACTAATCCAACAGCTGTCGGGCCTCTGTGCAAGATCTAATGGCTGAAATTATTTCACCTTTACTGCGCTCTCTTCGTCCCTTCTGAACTAGTTTCCCGCTCTGGATCCATTCGCAGGACGAATCTTACGGCCTCAATGGTTGTTCTTTGCACATGAGATGCGTTCTTTGCTCTTTAGACGCGATCTTTGCTGCATTTGCAAGGATTTTCTTCTGCGAAAGAAAAATTCATGAATCTTTCAAAGATTTGAAAGAATTTGACGAGTTCTTTGTTCTCTGCTGCAATCTTTGACAGTTTTGAGAGAATTCCCATAAATCTTTAAAAGATTCTTCCTTCTGCAGGAATCTTTAACGAATTTGAACGAATTCTTCGAGTTCTTCAAATGTTCCTGCGTCCTGCAGCTCTTCTTCGTGAATCTTTGATGATTCTTTGAAAAATGAACAATAATCTTTACTGTTTCTTCCTTCTCGATCTATGCTTCCTTCTCGTTTTTCTGCTCCTTGAAACTTTCGAGCGTAGTGCGCTCTGCGACCTCGCGTGAGCTTCTTACGTTGATATTTGAGCGTATGACGGTCTTCTTCCTCGTGGAATTTTCCTGCGAGGACCTTTCAAGAGTATGACAAACATCTCTGCAAACCTTGTGAAAAGTCTGTGTTGAATTGCTTTCAAGATCCGTGTAATCTCTCCGCTGTTTGAGGATCGTGTTGCTCTCTAGCCTGTGTGAAGAGGCTTACTACTGTAGCTCTGATACCATGATAAATTGTGAAGCAAGAAATGCAGAGAGAAAAGAATAGAACAGAAAACAGTATATTAGAATATATGAAGAAGAGTACAATGAGAAGTTCAGAAGTAGTAAGTCTGAAGAAGTACTATGCAATGGGAGATGGCTGAGCTAAATAGGCTCAAGAAAAACAAGAATAGAAAGTACAGCTATCCAGAACAATTGGCAGTGTACAGTCAGCCTGTTGAGGTTACATTATATTTAACAAGTTTAACCATGTTGTATTTCCTTAATGTTTTGACCTAGGCATGTTAATTTGAATGTAGTTATTTTAAGAGTTAAATCTTAAATGTGAGACAAGGTCGCATGGTGTTGGTGTCAAATCGCCCTGGTGGTCCAACCAACTACTTTTAAAGCCACAGAAAAAAAAAAAAATGTAAATCCTAATGCATTAGGATTGGGTCACAAAACCAAACCACTACTTGTTATAAGGCACACAATTGTCAACAACATTGACATGCATTAAACACAAATGGACATTTGGCAAAGTATAATGAAGTATGTGCCCATTAGGATGATAGAGTATGTGACATGGCAATGATGGAGGTCATGGAGGAGTTCCAATGCCTACATGTATCATTAGTACTCAACATGTTTATTGTACCCACTTTCCCCACATTCGGCTCCTTGGCGACAGTCATAAAATGCATCAAGTTCCTCATGAGCTGAGTTCATTCGGGGAAGCTCTGGATCGACCAGGATTATCTCCTCACTGTGAAGCATGTAAGGGACTCTACGACATTGTCAATGAATGGACCTCATGTCGCCATAGCATTTCAACAACAAAAAAGGGCAAAAAACAGTGGGGAGGAGGACCTGAACAAAATGGCTTGTGAGTCATCAACATTATATGAGAAAGCACAACCTGAGTACACTCTATACATACAAATTTGAATCATTGCATACAAAGCTGCTAATTCGATATTCCTTCTTATACGCCACCCTCCTCTCCCAATCCATGAATCAAGATGCTTTTGTTCAGGGACAGATGCTGAAATGAGGGAATTTCCTAAAATAACATTGTTGCAACATCTAGCAGCGTCATGAAGAAAATAATTGAGATAGCATAAAACCATCCCAAGAAAATAAGTAAGCCATAACTCCCAGGTATAAAAAGTTGGTAATTCTTTATTTTTGTAATTTCATTATGCTTTAATTTCTTTTTTTAATTAATCAAGATGAATATAGAGAAATAATGAAGTATATTATTCATCCTTGCAAATAGAATACAAGAGTCACTAACCATGAATACAACAGTAAAATATACATTTTTCCAATTACATTATGCACACAAGAAAATAATTAGATATTTATTGTTTTTCCTGGTTTCATCAAAGAAATAAAAAAGTTTAAAGAATCGAAAGACTAGGTTAATCATACAAATATACATATTTATTATAGGACCATCTTTGAAAATAAAATATAAATTATCAAAAGGTTGTTCCTACTATAACTAATTCCAACAACTAGCTATAAACACAGGTTTTTGGACCATATAATGTATTACTTTGTAGAACAATATTTGAAATATTGTTAAGTAGCTTGGACATATAAATACCAAACCAAGGACTTCTATGAATCTTTTATTAGATTTCTTGAAGCCATTGGACATAAACTGATATTACTAAATATTAAAAAATGGGTCACCAAAACCGTTTTAAGGCATAGTTGTTACTAAAATGCCATGCATGAAATTCTAAGAAGCAAAAAAAAAAAAAACGGTGCATATGGCATCTCCACTGTTGTAGGTCGACGAAAAGGGAAGAAAAAGTGAAAAACTTTTTGTTGAATTGAATTTTTGTGCATTTTCCAAATAGGACTTGCAAAAGAATAAAGCTAAGAAAGAGATCAGGAAAAAAAACGTTGCAATGTATAGACATGTTACAATTTATGGATGATGCGAAAGTTTAGAACTAGAACTACATAACACACAACAATTACTAATTTTAATTACCTTGGGAAAAATAAAATTTGAGAATTTAAAAGACCAAAAATGGATTCATGTCTAAAAATAGAATAGACTCTCACCGTCTTTGTTTTTTCTTGCTATTGGATCAGATGATGCACATGAATAAATATCTAAGTACAGATGGACAAAGCTTTTGATGCACAAGAACAAATATCTAAGGACAGAAAGACGCAGCTTTTCCAGGGCTTGCAACTATAAGAGAATAACGCAGAATAACAGAGATGTTGCAACTATAAGAGAATAACACAGAATAGCAGAAATGTTGCAACTATAAGAGAATAACACAGAATAGCACATATGTTGCAACTATAAGAGAACAACATAGACGCAGGCTTGCAACTGGTAACTATGGGAAACTTAAAAAAAAAATACCAAAGGTTTGAAGCTCTCACTTACGAGCTAGAAGGTAAGGCCTTCACGCAAGCTACCGATGGAAAACAAGGTATGGGTGTCGTACTAAATGACTGAATACTAAATACCAGATGACTCAATACAAAACTTTTAAGGGGATCCTTGCATGTATGTCATATGGTGGCTCGAGAGAAAACATCATATGTTTTGAAAAACTTAGGTATGCCATATGGTGGTCGAGAGAAAACATCATATGTTTTGAAAAACTTAGGACTTGGGAAAAAACAAGAGATGTTTTGGATAAGCATACAAACATTTAATTTTATGAATTAATGCTAACATCATGACTAGCATTAATCCACTTCAAAATATGTAATAAATATAACTATCCCTTTCCTTAACTTTGAAATGAATAATTTCATTAGAATTTCTCCTTTTCCTCGATATGAGGTCAAATAAGAGGTCGATTTCATTGATTGGATGGTATAAAAGCTCTTGTATAATTTTAAAAGAGAACACTTAGAATATAAGGTTTAAAATGTTTTCAAAAAATTTAATTTAAAATGTATGTCAAAGTAATGAAAAATCGAAGAATCGATTACTATAATCCCTAGCCTAAAGGCAGGGACTAATAAGCTTTAACCAATGTTTGGGTTCCATGCTTACTCCTTCACATGATATTGCAAACCCTGAAACGATACCCCTATCTCTTCTTTGTGTACATACCAATTTATCGGGCCGTGGTAATTTTGTTTTTAGGACTAAGGTGAGGATTGTCAAGCATCTACTTGTTTCAAGCACCAAGAGTAGTTCTCTCTACAACTAACATCTAAGAAAACACTGCATTTCCTTTGGTCTTTACCCTGGATTTCTCGGTTAATCCAATGGTTAAGTATCTAGGAATACTTTTCGGTAGGGAGAAGTCCCACTCTGGCTTAGAAATTTCTAGACTTTCTTTCTAACCCTATGCAATGTTTTTGCAATGTCGGGTGTTCACTCATAGACGGGAATCGTCCAACATGTATTATACTTATATTCTATTGGTAAGATGGAAAAATTAATGTTATTGTTTCTTTTTATTCTTTGCATCGTATTAACGTATCTGTCCCAGGTTTTTACAAGCTACTGTCGATATGATTTTGTTTCCTTGTAAATGATTTGTCTCCCTATAATAACTGTGAGTCTGGTGCTAGTTTAATTATTTAATAATCATTATCACATTTTAAAGGGAACTAATCTGATTATTAAGAGTCATGGTAAAAAATTGGTTAAGAGGGTTTTAATTTTTTTTACCACACTTCAATCTCCATGAAGTCGAAGACTGTAGAGTTTTACCCAAAGCTTGGGTGATAACACTCAATGTAATTACGCTAGTGTGGTAAAATTGTAAACGAATAAAAGGGAAACAATATTTAGGATAAGGAATTGTAATATTTGTTACAGTCTATGGTAATAACCCTTATAAGAAAATGCTTCAAGTCTATCTTAGAATCAAAGTTCACGATTTGAATTTTAAGACATTTATCTTTTCTCCAAGGTCCCAGTCATGCTTGATAGTTTTTCCCTTGGTGAATTAAAATTTCTGGTTTGAAGCATGGTAAATTTTTCTCTCCAATATCCTTTTTCTATCCTTATTTATTTGAGAACAATAAATGCAAAAACATCATACTATCTAGATTTGGGTAATCTGCTATGGAAATTAGACAAGCGATCAACAAGAGATTCACTCTGAGACATACACTTCCATATGCAGTCTTTTTATGGTTGCAAGTAAAGACTTCGAGGAATGAATAACTTCTAATTTGTAGTTAAGAGTTGATTTTGTTTATATCGATTCAAGTAATAACAATTACCATAGCATAGAGATCTATTGTTTGAACTTGAATTATTTCTCTATAAGAATAGTATGATAAAATATTGAATTCGGCTACTCATGATAGACTAGGTAGTTCCACTAAAGAGATTAATATTCTAGTGCGAGTTTGCTGATCTAGGTTCAAAGTTTCTATATCATTATATTATTAATATTATTGGGTAATATTTGATGATGGGTCCCTTTTTATTGTGAGGGAATCCATCAAATAAAAAGGAAAGATGTCATCCGCTTTTGTACTTTGTCAACTTAAATAAGGCGTGGCTAAACGTTCTATTTTTTGGGTTTTTTGGCCAAATGGGCGATGTAAATCCGGACAAAATAATTATTTTTTGTTGTTTCAATTGCATTTTTGAATGCATAGATGGATTCAACATGTTGAAAAGCCCTTGGGACACTTAGATTATTTAACTTAGCCAATCAAATATGCAGATCTAATCATTCCTTACCGGATTTAAAGCAAAAACGAACGAAAAATATTACCGAAACACTTCCAAAAGATAAAACGTTTAGACTTTTCCCGTCCCACAATATGATGAAGTTGTCATAGGTTCCAAATCCAAAACATGACGTCGGCACAGGTAAGGGACCCCAATTTGTTTGAATTGGTAGTCATCCTTTCAATACCCTAAAAATTGTCAATAATGCACTGATACTAATAAGGTAAGGGACCCCAATTTGTTTGAATTGGTAGTCATCCTTTCAATACCCTAAAAATTGTCAATAATGCACTGATACTAATAAACAAAAATGTTGACCTACAAGAAACACATTCACATTAAATTGACTATGCATGAAGGGTTATTCCTTGGCAAGCTAAAGGTAAGTTTAGCTAAAAGAGAAAAAAAAATAAAAAATTAATTGTTTTCATTCATTCTAAACCTGCAACATATATTATACTATTTTCGATTCAAGTAATTTGTTTATAAACAACATATATTATACTAATTTGTTTATATCGATTCAAGTAATAACAATTACCGTAGCATAGAGATCTATTGTTTGAACTTGAATTATTTCTCTATAAGAATAGTATGATAAAATATTGACTTCGGCTACTCATGATAGACTAGGTAGTTCCACTAAAGAGATTAATATTCTAGTGCGAGTTTACTRATCTAGGTTCAAAGTTTCTATATCATTATATTATTAATATTATTGGGTAATATTTGATGATGGGTCCYTTTTTTTTATTGTGAGGGRRTCCATCAAATAAAAAGGAAAGACGTYATCYGCTTTTKTACTTCGTCAAYTTAAATAAGGYGTTGGCTAAACGTTCTACTTTTTGGGYTTTTTGGYCRGATGGGCGATGTAAATCYRGACAAAATAWTTTRTTTKTTGTTGTTTAAATTGCATTTTTGAATGCATAGATGGATTCAACATGTTGAAAAKCCCTTGGGGCACTTRGATTATWYAAACTTAGCCAATCAAATATGCAKATCTAATCATTCCTCACCGGATTTAGRGMAAAATYGAACGRAAAATATYGYCGAAAMACTTCCAAAAGGTARAAYGTTTAGACTTTTCCMGTTCCACAATATGATGAAGTTGTCRTAGGTTCCAAATCCAAAACATGACRTCGRCACAGGTAAGGGACCCCAATTTGTTTGAATTGGTAGTCATCCTTTCAATACCCTAAAAATTGTCAATAATGCACTGATACTAATAAGGTAAGGGACCCCAATTTGTTTGAATTGGTAGTCATCCTTTCAATACCCTAAAAATTGTCAATAATGCACTGATACTAATAAACAAAAATGTTGACCTACAAGAAACACATTCACATTAAATTGACTATGCACGCAGGGTTATTCCTTGGCAAGCTAAAGGTAAGTTTAGCTAAAAGAAAAAAAAAACAAATTTTAATTGTTTCCATTCATTCTAAACCTGCAACATATATTATACTATTTTCCTTTGTCTTTCTTCTTAAAGGTTGAATTGGCTACTAAAAATTAAAATCATCTCAGATAAAAGGTATTCGAGTTCCAATTTATGGATTGATACAAGTACAAAGCATACGATATATGTGATTCTTATTAGTCCTTGTCGTAGGCATAGAGGGACTATAACGATCGATAATTCATTGAGTTCATATTAGTTTGTCCTTTGACCACAAATATTTGCATAATCTTTATTGTTGGAGCTAGGGAACTAAAAACATTGATTTTTATATACTAAAAAGTACCATATATGTATTGATCTGATTGGATAACAGATTGGAGGTCGTATTGCCAGCTTCGTTATTCCCAATCTTTTATATGTTAACATACCCAAACTTTTTTATAATGTACAGTCTTTCTGAATCATATATTTTTCCTATGTATTGCTTGAAGGTGGATTAATGCTAGCATTAGTTCGAATGTTTGTCTTAGCATTTTATGCTAGCTAAATTTATGCCAATGTTTGATATGTTAGAATATCCAAAGTTTATCCTTCGAATACATTCTCTATCGTTCGAACTATTGTTACATAAATTATAATAAAAAAAAATTGGTACGTCAGAGACCTTCCACATTGCATTTTTTCTTAAATGTTTACAGAGCATTTCTGACAGACTTAAATGTTTACCTAACAGACTTGGAAGCATTGAATGTTTAATTAATAGGTTTGTTACAATACATTTTCTTTCATTTTATTTTATTTTATATGCAATGTTCTCTGCAGTCAATTTGGGCAATATTATGCTTCAGTGACATTGTTGGTTCATTGGTTCATGCTTGCTTCTTGCATCTCCACTGATTTCTTATTTTCCTGTTGTTGTTATTCTTGTTTGCATGTTCGTCTTGTTGTAGTTTGCACGTTTGGGGTTCTTCAACTTCGATGGGAACTGGGACATTCCTGGTGGACTGGTTGTTGCTTGCTTCTTTGTTCGTTGGATGTTTTTTATTGTTGTTTGATTTGACTTTGCAGGGTTCGGGTCCTGCGACTGCAGTTGGGCCTTTTGGTGATTCTCAACTAGGTTGTTATTTGCTGCTTGCTCTTGTTTGCCTAAGGTTTGCAATGTTGGGGTGTTTCATCCATAGTTGGATCTGTTGTTACATTCTTTTTCAGTTGACTCTCCATAAAATACTATTAATATAAAATAACATAAAAAAATTTGCAGTCGATGTAAATTGCATCTCTTATGCCTTCAACTAGAGTTTGTCGGCCTCCAAATATATTTCATAGCTGGCGATTCTTTTTCCATGGTTTATGTCTTACTATGGTTTCATAGTTATGAGAGTAAGTTTTGTTGTCTGAGCGATATAGTTGTTCTCTCCCTTTTTTTTCCTCTTGTAAACTTTCCCATTTTTTACCTTTTGTTC
Source organism: Picea glauca (assembly GCA_000966675.3). Lineage (NCBI taxonomy): Eukaryota > Viridiplantae > Streptophyta > Pinopsida > Pinales > Pinaceae > Picea > Picea glauca. The sequence continues at coordinate 467,203 of JZKD02S0026704.1, read as the reverse complement.
TTCCGCTCTATTATGTGTTTCTCGTTCTATACTTTCTCACATTTCTGTGCTCGTAGGTTCCTGGTGTGGCAAACTGACAAATCGTTCTCCATCTATATCTTCACATCACAATTCCGACCGACCGTCGTTCAGTTGCATACTTAGCCAATTTTATGAATGTGGCTTCACGGATAGGTGCTATCGAACTATGGTAGCTCGTGTTCAGTGTATACATTTTTCACCCAGAACTTTCGTGCTCTACAATTTGACCCCACACTCCTAGAATTCGCAACCGTGACTCTTCCTATGATGAGTTTGTCTATCCGACCTACCTTTCCATACTTAGTCGAGTTTTCAAAGTTTGGCGGGTTGACACCTTTTTGGGTTCAGAAAAGTTTAAAAGCATTTGTCGCTCCTCTCCATCCCCTCTACCTTCTGCCCTTCCTAATAAACATTAACTATTCTTTCAAAAGTCACAACCGACCAGACAGGATAAAAAATATTGGCTTTAATAAGCGGAAAGACCGAGGACATCTCCCATTAAAATGAATAGACAGGTGACTATTATGGGATCTAGTAATTTCTTTTGCCTGCATTTTGAATTTGCAAAAAAAAATAAAATTTTTTTGGCTCTTTTAGTTTTTTAAAGGCTTCATCATAGTAACATTGCAATATTGTACTACCCTTTTTTCATCCATGAACATGTCACCCATAGAGGCCTTGACTTCATGTCCCTCTTTAATATTATGCATATGTTAGATGTGAGATTTGATAATATGCTCGGATATGGAAATGTTAATATGTGTTATTAGTCACTATTCAACGTACATATTCGAAAATATTGGCATTAATAAGAGAAAATATCGAGATAATCTTTCATTAAAATGAATTAACCCAAAATATACAGAAGATCATACTGTCATCCTCCAACATTGCTTTTAAATACTTATTTCCATTTCTCTCTATCATCAAAGAGTTAGGCTTTAGGGTGCCTTCGTTCTAATGTTCCTGGTCATGGACATGTAAGACAACTTAGAGATGCGATTGAGTTCCAAATGAAAGAAGCGAGACTAGTTTTATGTGACGTGAGCTTTGATATAAAAAAAACATTGTTATCCAACAGAAACTCAGACAGGGAAAAAAGAAAGAACTAGTATCTTTTGGTTGGTGTTCTCCCTATATTCGATGCTTTGGTTGGTTGAAAAACCTTCTTGGAGATTTGCTTGTTGATATTCTTTGTTTTCTTGCTGGGAGTTGGAATAGATTTTTAGGTCACGTGAAAAATAATTCTTCGTTGAAGTATATAGTTTCTTCCAACAACACAGATTTGGCAAGTATATCGAATTTTGTAGAGCACACAAGAATTTGTCTTCATCAGGGGCGTCACACTTACCGTGGCTTGCAAAATGGTCTGTGATGTTCGTAAATGACACAAAATATTACTCCATTCATGAATTTACCCAGGAGCGGGTAGCAAAAACTGTATGGGTGGATAAAACAACATATTATAACTATAGAAGTTTCTATTTCAAAGTTTGTTGAGCTACTTCTGGGTGTGGTAACAAACTTGACAAAAATCAATGTTCTTTGTCAAAAAAAATTTGTTGTCCTCTGGATGTAGTTACAGACTCCACATATTTGGAGTCAACTCCGAACATTCCAGACCTTTCTGTGGGCCGTCGTGTCTACCACCACTATGATGAAATATATATTCTGATGTGATCTATAGCATTTGATACACTTGTCAGACCTGTGCTTATGCGATCTACAACATTTGATACACTTGCTAGACCTATGCTGCTGGAAAAATTCATGTACTTAAACATAAGAACATTTTTCATTTGGCTTGGACGTTCCTTCCAATTTACTGTAATAAAACAAAGAAGTTCAACATACAAATCTTCAGGAAGGATTTTCAACCAAATAGATGATTGAATACAGAGAGAATAGCATTCACAACATACTTGAAATTTTTTTTGTCTGATAACTGATGTCACATAAAATGACTCCCTCGACTTTGAATTGGGCCTGAATGGAATTTATAAGTTGTCTTAGATGTCAATGGTCAGGATCATTACAAGGAAAGCACCTTAAACCCCAAGTTTTCGACAATAGATGGAAATTAAGACTTAACAAATAATGGAATGTTGAATAACCAACCAATGCAAGTAGGCCATATCTAAAAGAGACAAGCTATTCCAAAACTGGGATAGATCTAGTTGGCAGCACCAATTAAGTCCAAGACCTGAAATTGATATTCAACTCGTTGTTTTTTACGAATAAAAGATTTGATTGTCAAGAAGACTGTCAACAAGCTTCATCATTGTACATATTTTTTATTGGTCGGCGGCAGGCCAAATCACAATGATTGTGGCAAATAATCTCAGTTGTATTTTGTAACCCATCTTATTTGAATATAGAATATTTGTGGGTTTTTTTTTATAGTGTTTTCCAATCTCTGGTATTGCTTTTCATTTTATTTTGTACCTTTTTTCTGTGTGTCGTTAAACATGGACGAAAAGCTTTTCTTTATGTTGCCCAGTACTTCAATTTAAATAAAGGCTACTCTGTTCGTTGCTTACATTTTACATGGAAGAATAATTTTTCATAGGCCATACTTATGTGGCATCGGCCCTATACTTTAAGAAAGAAATTGGATGACCCGTCTTGCTTTCATTCTTCGAGTCCCATAAATAGAATGAATTAATGACTTACAATAAGGAAAATCAAGTGTTGACACCATGTTCCTTTTCAATTTCTTGCATATATTTCAACTTCTTCTATTTGATAATATCTGTGCATATATACTAATATGAGTACTATTGGAATAAATATAAAAACTTCATCTTAGCCAAAACTTAGCCAATTATCTGGCCACTGGGTCTCGGGTTTGCGGTATTCAACAACTATGTCCCCTACTCCGTCATATACATCTTGTAGCCAAAGAGCTTCTGTGATCTTCAATTTATGCTTTAACTAGTGATAACTCACCTTCTGGCCACCGTGCCCTGGGTTTTGATATCCAACAACTATGTCCCATGTTCTATTATATATATCTTGCATCCAAAGAACTTGTTTGATCTGCAATTTATGCTTTAACAAGTGATAACTCACCAAGGGTTCGAAAATCTTGGCATTAATAAAGGAACAATAGATTTTATTTTGTGAGATACTTAGCCCTTTTACCCTTTTCTTCTTCCCATATATTATCGCTTTTTGGTTATATACTTAGTCTCCTTTCTATGATCGCGGGTTCCAGGGTTGGCGGGCTGACATATATTCATCTTCATATATCCTCACATGATGAATTCAACCGATCGTTGTTCCTTTCCATACTTAGCCAATTTTATGGTCGTGGTTGTTGGGTTGGCACTTTTGAAATTTGTTTCTTCTTGTTGCGTTATATACATCTTGCAATCAAAACTTCTGTGGTTTCAACGAAATTTGTGAATCGAACAACATCTTGCAAATTGGGAGATGATTTTCATTTGCAACAGGAATAATCCATTAATATATATTAGTATGAATACTATTGAAATAAACATCAAAACTTTCTCTTGGCCAATACTTAGCCAATTATCTAGACACCAGATCCCAGGTTCGCGGTATCCAACACCTATGTCCCCTATTCTGTCATATAATTCTTGCAGCCAAAGAACTTTTGTGATATGCATTTTATGATTTTACTAGTGAGAACCCAGCAGGGGTTCGAAAACATTGGCATTAATAAATCGAAAAATGGACTTTCTACTGTTAGATACTTAGCCCTTTTCCCCTTTTCTTCTTCCCATCCATTATCGCTTTCTAGTTATATACTTAGTCGTATTTATATGATTGTGGATTGCAGGGTTGGATGGATGACATATCTTCATATCCATCTATATCCTCACATGACGAATCCGAACGACCATTGTTCCTTTCAATACTTAGTCAAATTTATGGCCGTGGTTACTGGGTTGGCGCATATGAACTCGCGTTTTCTTCGTCCCGTTCGTTATTGCTTCCTGGATATATAATTAGTCACATTTCTATGATATCCGGTTCCAGGGTTGGCGAGATGACATGTATTCATCTCCATATATATATTCACATGACAAATCCGACTGATTGTTGTTCCTTTCCATACTTATCCAAATTATGGTCGCGGTTGTCGGGTTGACGCTTACGAACTCAGTTGTTTATTGTTCTGTGATATACATCTTGCACTCAAAACATCTGTGATCTACAATTCCACTGCGTGTTCCTCATATAAATTAACTTTGCTCAAAGTATCTGTCATTTCCTTCCATCCCCACCAACTTCATGTCCTTACTAATATACATTAACTATGCTCTTACTAGTGACAACTGGACACATTGGTATGAAAGAATTGGCACCCGCTCCTCTTCCATATACAAATTGACTACTGGACTTCGACATTTTCCCCTCTTCAGTGTTACACATTATGCATTTAAATGTTTCGAGCTATACAATTTCATCGTCGAAGCCTCACATCTTTTGGGGAAACCTTGTCACCCTATTTTGGATCCTCACGTTGGCGGGTTCACGAAAACTCCATCTCCTAGTCAATATTTCTTGTTCTTCCCATCCTTGAACTTCTTTCCAGATATGCAACACCAAAGGTTTAATACTAAAATGACATCATGCAACAACCGTAAAAATCATCATTAATAAGCAAAAGTCTCGACAACCAACCATCCCTACATAACTTGTCTAGAAACATGCAAAGAAGATCTTGCCAGGTAATGGCAAAGCTATTACAAATTTCAATATATTAGCGAAAACAAGTCCCGACCAACGTTTCTGTGTTCCATACTTGCACAATTTTTTGATTGCGGGTTCCCGCATTGATGGCCTCAAAATTATGTTTCGAATCTTCCGCGAGCTGCAAACAACACTCGGAGTTCCGCAATATAGAATTTGTCCACTATCCCTTTGTGGTTCTATATTTAGTCGCATCTATATTATCACGACCTCATGGATTTGCAAATTGGCAACTCTTTATCTATATCTTCACACCATGAGCCCAACTGACCACAGTCCCTTTCAATACTTAGCCAATTATCTAATCACCGGGTCCCGGGTTCGTGGTATCCAAAACTTATGTCCCATGTTCTGTCATATACATCTTGCACCCAAAGAGCTTTTGTGATCTGCAATTTATGCATTTACTAGTGAGAACTCACCAAGGGTTCGAAAGGATTTGCATTAATAAGCCAACGGTAGATGTTCTTCTATGAGATACTTATCCCTTTTTCCCTTGTCTTCTTCCCATGTATTATCGCTTTCTAGTTATATACTTAGTCACCTTTCAATGATCGTGGGTTCCAACGTTGGCGGGCTGACATATATTCATCTCCATCTATATCCTCACATGACGAATCCAACCAACTGATGTTCCTTTCCATACTTAGCCAATTTTATGCCTGCAGTTTTTGGGTTGGCAATTTCGAACTCTGTTACTTCTTGTTTCGTGATATACATCTTGCTCTCAAAATTTTCGTGATCTACAATTCCACCACAGACTCCTTAGTCCTTTTTCCCTTTTCTTCTTCTCGTGTATTATCACTTTCTGGTTATTTACTTAGTCACCTTTCTATGATCGCGAGTTCCATCGTTGGCAGGCTGACATATATTCATCTTCATCTATATCCTCACATAACGAATCTGACCGACCATTGTTCCTTTCCATACTTAGCCAATTTTATTTCCGTGATTGTGGGGTTGGCGCTTTCGAACTCTACTACTTCTTGTTCCGTGATTTGCGGTATCCATCACTTATGTCCCCTGTTCGCAATATCCAACACTTATGTCCCTTGTTCCGACATATACATCTTGCACCCAAAGAACTTTCGTGATATGAAATTTATGCCTTTACTAGTGAGAACTCACCAGGGGTTCAAAAGGATTTGCATTAATAAATGAATAGTAGATGTTATTCTGTGAAATACTTATCCCTTTTTACCTTGTCTTCTTCCCATGTATTATCGTTTTCTAGTTATATACTTAGTTGCGTTTCTATAATCACAGGTTCCAGCATTGGCGGGCTGACATATCTTCATCTCCATGTATATCCTCACATGACGAATCCGACCGACCGTTGTTCCTTTCCATACTTAGCCAATTTTATGCCCGTGGTTGTCGGGTTGGCGCTTTCGAACTTGGCTGCTTCTTGTAATGTGATATACATCTTTCACTCAAAATTTTCATGATCTACAATTCCACCGCGGACTCCTTAGTCCTTTTTCCTTTTTCTTTTTCCCATGTATTATCACTTTCTGGTTATTTACTTAGTGGACTTTCTATGATCGCGGCTTCCATCATTAGCTGGCTGACATATCTCCATATACGTCTATATCCTCACATGACGAATCTAACCGACCGTTGTTCCTTTTCATACTTAGCCAATTTAATGGCCACGGTTGTTGTGTTGGCGCTTTCAAAATTTGTTGCTTCTTGTTTTGTGATATACATCATGCACTCAAAACTTTCGTGATCTACAATTCCACTGTGGACTCCTCGAACTTGCAAGATTTACTCTACCACGACTCACAAATGTTTCAAAGTATTTGTCGTTGACTTCCATCCCCACTAACTTGTTGTGCATCCTAGTATACATTAGTTATTCTCTTACTAGTGACAACTAGACACATTGGTATGAAACAGTTGGCATCAGACCCTCCGCAATTTACAAATTGACTATCGAATTTCGACATTGTCCCCTCTTCCATGTTACAGATTATGCATTCAAATGTTCGGAGCGATACAATTTGAATGTTGGGGCCTCACGTCTTCTAGAGAGACCTTGAGAGCCTGTTTTGGATCCTTGTGTTCACGGGTTCACGAAATGTCCAATTCTTGGTCATTGTTTCAGTTTGGCACTTTCAAACTCTGTCAATTCTTGTTCCATGATATACATCTTGCACTCAAAATTTTTATGATCTACAATTCCACTGCACACTCAAATATTTTTCCTTTTTCTTCTTCCCGTGTATTATCGCTTTCTGGTTATATACTTAGTCTCCTTTCTATGATCCCAGGTTCCAGCGTTGGCAAACTGACATATCTTCATCTCCATCTATATCCTCACATGACGAATCCGACTGACCGCTGTTCCTTTCCATACTTAGCCAATTTTATGGCCGTGGTTGTCGGGTTGGCGCTTTCGAACTCTACTGCTTCTTGTTCTGTGATATACATCTTGCACTCAAAACTTTCATCATCTACAATTCCACTGCGGACTCCTCAAACTTGCAAGCTTCACTCTACCATGGTTCAAAAATGTTTAAAAGTATATGTCACTTCCTTCCATCCCCACTAACTTCTTGTCCTTCCCAATATACATTAGTTATTCTCTTACTAGTAACACACTGGTACGAAACAGATGGGATCCGACCCTCTACAATATACAAATTGACTGTCAGGTTCCGACATCGTCCCCTCTTCCGTGTTACATATTATGTATTCAAATGTTTCGAGGGATACAATTTGACCGTCAGGGCCTCACGTCTTCTGGGGATACCTTGTCACCCTATTTTGGATCCTTGTGTTGATGCGTTCATGAAATCTCGAATTCTTAGTCACTGTTTCAGGTTGGCGCTTTCGAACTCTGATGCTTCTTCTTCCATGATATACATCTTGTACTAAAAAAATTTGTGATCTACAATTCCACCGTGGACTCCTTAGCCATTTTTCCCTTTTCTTCTTCCTATGTATTATCTCTTTCTGCGTCTTTCTATGATCACGGGTTCCAGCATTGGTAGGCTGAAATATCTTTATCTCCATCGATATCCTCACATGATGAATCCGATCGACCACTATTGCTTTCCATACTTAGAAAATTTTATGGCCGTGGTTGTCGGGTTGGCTCTTTCAAACTCCTTTTCTTCTTGTTCTGTGATATACATCTTGCACTCAAAACTACTGTGATCTACAATTCCACCGTGGACTCTTCGAACTCGCAAGCTCCACTCTACCATGGTTAACAAATGTTTCAAAGTATCTGTCGTCGCCTTCCATCCCCACTAACTTCTTGTCCTTCCTAATATACATTAGTTATGCTCTTACTAGTGACAACTACACACACTGGTACAAAATAGTTGGCATCTTGCCCTCTTCAATATACAAATTGACTACCGGATTCTGACATCGTCTCCTCTTCTGTGTTACATATTATTCATTCAAATGTTCTGAGCGATACAATTTGACCGTCGGGGCCTCACATCTTTTGGGGAGACCTTGTCAGCCTATTTTGGATCCTCGTGTTGTCGGGTTCACGAAATCTCCAATTCTTAGTCACTGTTTCGGGTTGGTGCATTTGAAATCTGTTGCTTCTTGTTCCATGATATACATCTTGCACTCAAAATTTCCATAATTTACAATTCCACTGCAAAATCCTTATCCCTTTTTCCCTTTTCTTCTTCCCATGTATTATCGCTTTTAGGTTATATATACTGAGTCGCCTTTCTATGATCACGGGTTTCATCTTTGACGAACTGACATATATTCATCTCCATCTATATCCTCACATGACAAATCTGACTGACTATTGTACCTTTCCATACTTACCCAATTTTATGGTCGCGGTTGCCGATTTGGCGCTTTCGAACTCTGTTGCTTCTTGTTCCATGATATACATCGTGCACTCAAAACTTTTGTGATCTACAATTCCACCTCAAACTCCTCGAATTCACAAGATTCACTCTACCATGACTTACAAATGTTTCAAGGTATATGTCGTTGCCTTCCATCCCCACTAGCTTCCTGTCCTTCCTAATATACATTAGTTATTCTCTTACTAGTGATATACAAATTGCCCTTTGGACTGTCCTATCATACCCTCTTCGGTGTTACGCATATTGCACTCAAAAAGTTATGAGACATACAATTTGACCCTCGTGCCCTCACCTCTAACAGTTGTACCTTGTAACCCTATTTTGAAGATGTGCTTTCCCGTCCACGCGACCTCCATACTTCTTTCTTAGTATGCAATTAGAAACCTTTCATGCTAACAATTGACTATGCAGTAACCATCAACATTGTCATTAATGAGAGAAACGCTCGAGGAGATCTCCCATTATTACACATTAAACCAAGATATGCAGAGAGTTATATTGTCCCTTCTAATTGTTCATCAGAAACACGGGTCGTCGCATTGGCCCATTCAATAAATCTACAATGCTTAATCTCTCGTTGTCGTATCCGCCATGTTCACATTTCTATGTATGCAATTACTAGTGTTTAATGTTAACATCACATCATGCAATATTCATCGAGATTGTCATTAATGCAAAAAAGTCTTGAGGAGATCTCCCATTCACATGCATTGGACCAAGATTTGTGCAACGTTATGTTATCCATTCCATCTTTTCATTTCATTCATCATCTGGAGAAAACAAACGTTCTTGTAAACTTATGGTAGTAGGTCGACAGCATTTTTGTGGTGATAAAATAAATATCTTCGGACATCAGGACTAGAACTTCCAGTCATCCAGGGCATACTTTTACTATTCATCCCGTTCTTCCCAGAACGAAGTGATTTGGACCTCTGGAATCACTCGTGCAGGCTGCGTCCGTGAGGTTTTTTACTGTAAGGAGGTGATCTCTTGGTGTGCTGAAAAATATATTCCAAGACAAAGAATTAGTCCACTATGCGACCATTCTCTTGTTTCTTTGTCACCTCAGGTCTTCCGCAAGATGTTAAAATTGTCAGAGATTGTCAGAGCCAACATTGACCTTCAGAGGACAAGACTTCAAGTAGTTCGTAGAAAAACATGATAATGGTTTGGACATCTTAGCCGAGTTCCTCAAAGACCAGACAACAATTCTTGAAGATATCACAAAGTTGCAAGTAAGTTCCTTTAGAAATCCATTCTGGGAAATTTCTTGGTTGTTTACAAGAATAACGGGACATGCATTCATGACAAGCATTCACCATATAATTATTTATATTTTTTACTTCACAGTCAAGGAACAATTCATTTTTGATCGGGGGAAGCTAATTTCCATTGAGATCCATTCCCAGTTGTCACAATTCAAAGAATTGAATAAATTTTATATGTCATCCTACTCGATTTTCGCAATAGTGCATTGTTGTCTCTTTCCAAAACTGTCTCTTTCCAAGAAAATAAATTGTGGATTCAACCCAGTAACATTCTGGTACAAGGCCCCGTGGAGGCATAAGGCCTCCCATTGTTTTTAAGAAATTTTTAATGACTTTTTCTCAGTTTTCAAAGATGTATTGTTAGGGAAGAATGCTTCACGAATGTCTGGCCAGGAAACCAAGTTTTTGAACAAGAAGGGCACACTTGAACGAAAGGAAAATCACGGTGTACTAATGGTATTTGGCTCCAAGGAAAATCATTATTTCCTTCCATGCCACATCACAAACAAGATGTTTGTTGAAGAAATATAAAGGCAATACAACCACTGGTTGCATTTTTTCCATGACAAGAAAAAAAAACAGTTCATTCCTCTGCCCTGGAAAGTCGGGGACTTTGTGTGAAGAAACTTCAACAAGATTGACGAATTTTCCGGCCATTTCAAAAAATTGAACCTAATATATGGTGAAAGGATAAAAGGGTTCGACCCTAATGAGATTTTTTGAGAAAATTTACTGGCAGTTGGCTTTAGCAGCTCTTTTATCCATATACACCTAACCGAAGATAGGGACAGTGACGACAACAATCCTTCTTCTGGTGATTGTGATGTAGAGACATTGGAAAGCATGACTGAATTGTATAGACAATAGGGGAAAGTATCCAGTGAGAAGAGTGGCCAATCCCCCACCAACACTCCCAAGAGAACGACATCACAGAGCATCGCTTCAATGGCCCACCCCAGTAAGAAAGAAACCCATAAATCTTCAAATGGAGGAGGAGATAAGAACCCTCCTCACATAAAAATTGATAGTTCTCACAAATTCCACTGACGAAGAAGAGAAAAAACAACGCAGGGCAGGTGAACCAACCCGAAATTGAAAGTGAACAGTTACAACTTGAAATTGAAACTAAGCACATGCACAAAGTTGGTTCGTCCACAATGGAAATAGCTGAGACCGAATGGAAATAGTCGAGACCGACATTTTTTACGAAGATGAATCCTTCGTATTCTAGACCACTATTTTTGGCAGCCAATGTAAAAATATGGTCATTGAAAAGAGAGATGTAACAAATAGGAAAGGAAAATCTCGCACAAATATTAACTTTAGGAAAATGAAGTCATCCCAAATATCCCTATTTCACCACGTAACTGGTTGATCCGAAAAGATCTTTTAATGACTATGGTTGAGTTATTAATTGCATGTGTTAATTAACCATTTATGAAGTTGAATCAAAGAGGATGAATTTAATGAAGAAATATAGCAGCCATAAGACAATATACAGATCTGAACATAAGCATGAAGAACAACAAACCATAACAAGAGAAGTGATAACAGAGTTCGGCAAGGTTGCCTACGTCTCCAGGCCTTTGTCTTAGTGGGGGAGGCTTCTTTATTAATTATTCAATTCTTGCAAAGTACATCAAACGAACTTCATACTGATCTCACCGTGTTTTGCTCGACCTCGGAAATCCAACTGAACTGACGAAACTAAGAAATACTGAGTGTAGCTCCCGGAAATGGCCCACAAAGGTCTCCTTCTCAATAGTGTCCCTACATAAAAATGGCTTTGTCTTGGATTTGATTCAGCATAAATCTGCTCTGACTATTCTCCCATGGCCTCAACCAAGCCTGGTTTATATAGATCTGAATTTGGTTATCATTCCCCAACTTCCTCCCAAAATATGGGCTAAAAAAGAGCCCAATATCTCCCAAAAATGGGCAAAAATCTCTAATTACAGGTTAATAATTCATAAAAATCACTATAATAAAGTTTTTAAACCAAAAATAGTGCATAGAAAGAGTGTCGCCCCTTTTTGTAGGGATCTTGGTCACAAGCAATGTGCCATGTAGCCAAGCGCTTATCCTTAACGCATTGCACCCCCGAATCTGGCACCCTCCATACCCACTCCAAGTTACATGTATAGCCCATATGGCCAGGTTCTAGAACCAGGCGTTAACAACCAACCAACGTGCCTAGTCATATGGGTTAATCCCCAAAACCCTAGGTTGTTACAACGGTCATATCCCCCGAATGTGGACACGTGCTATTACTTTGTGCTAGTGGTTATAACATGGCGCCCGCACCCCCTCCTTGTGGTCACACAACAAAATGAACCATGGGCTAGGGATTATCCCCAGCCCCCTTCCACCCATATTAAAACAATGCACTTTAAATAAACTTAAACAGACTTGTATAAACAAGAAACATGTGCGGTGCAATGGTATTGGAGCCTTTGTGAAAGTGTTGAGTTTGGAGGAGAGGTTTCAGGTTCGATTCTGGTGGAGACCATAAATATTTGCACATACCAAATGATCCAACCACAAGGTTCCACGTGGCAGCCCAAGTCTGGGACACGTGGCACAGTTTAATTTGTCGGAGGATGTGGCACTTGGCAACACAAGATTGGTCCATGTCACTTCCCAGTCACCTTGTTGCCTGTACTTCCACATGTCACTTTGCTAATGTCAACATGATGACGTCAGCAAGACGACATGCTAACATCATCATTGACTTTTTTCAGTTGACCTGTTGATTTTTTCACTATTTGGGAAAACGATCAGAGTGTGACAACTCTTGCATACATCGTCCATTTGAGAAAGTAAATATATGGCCGGAATCAGTGTGAGGATCTGGTCGCAATGGAATTGGTTTCATCTGATTCTGAGAAATTTATTTTTTGAGCCTTTTCTAGACCTGGAAGCCTCCTGGATCCAATTCTGGATCACACCTCCCCACTAAAAACCTTTTGGTCCCCAAAAGGTCACTGACTAGTCAACAAGCTCAGGATAGGCCACCTGTCTTGTCCTCTGTCTATGAACTCTTTCATGTGCACTTGTCTCATCAAGATCAACTGTAACACAATCATAACAACTGGCATCATATTGTTATCCATTTGAACCCTGTCACATCCTAATAAATCCACTATCATCCATGTAGACAACATTACTAATGACAGATCAAAAATTCGACTGCAAATGAGTTTATGTACTTATAATATTTACACGACATGAGCTTATATTGAAGCAACCTTTGATTGATTTTCCATTCAATAATCATTTCCTGTTCTTACTTAAGATCGATTACTTCATTTGAAACAATTATTGGTTTGTTTCTTGCTTGCACTGCCTTCTTTAATTGTTCCATTGTTTGAAGGGTTTTATTTTCCTTTATATGATGAGCATGAACCACATAATCTTGACCTGGTTTGGTTAATTGATATTCATTCTTTGTCTTGTAGAAGATTGTCTTATGATCATATAAATATGGACTATCTAAGACCATTCCACATTCACTTAATGACACTACATCACATGTTACCTCGTCCACATACTTATATGAAATTGAAAATTTGATTGTGCACTGCTTTGTTATGTGCATTTGATGATGATTGCTTATACATTTAAGTGTGTAAGGCTTATGATATACTAGTGTTATTAATCCCAATTTCTTAATCAATTCTTTTGAGATTATATTAGATTGATATCCATTGTCGATTGATGTTTCTATCTTAGTGTTTCTCATGATGGTCCTTATATGAAACAAGTTACTTCTACAATCAATGTCTTCACCAGTTTTACCTGTCATTCCAACCAATGATACTTTTGATTCATCACCTGAATCTGATCCCAATTCTGTGGGTATTGTTGTCGTTGCAACTGTTTACCTTCCCTTCTTTTCCTTAAACCACTTTGGCCTCTTTTCGGGATGCAACTGCCAACAACGGTCCTCATCATGACCCTCTTTCTTGCAATTCTTTCAAGAGGGCTTCTCTTCCTTTCTCGCCACTGCATTTTCCTTTTTTCCATGCCATTTCCTCTTGTCCTCTTTCCTTGAAGATGATTCCCCTGATACACCTGCTTTCCCTACTTCAATTTATGTTTCTTGAACAGAAACCTCATCAAGATTAGTAGGTCCAAACATGAATACAATGTTTCTAATATTTGCAGGTAAACCTCCTATATACTTCATAAGGGTTTCCTATGTATGTAAAGGGATATATAACCTCAATGCCAATTTTTGAAAGCCATCTATGTATTCTTGCACTATTTGTCATTTTCTTAGTTTTAAAGCTTTCCATTCAATTACTGCCTTTTATTTATAACCCAAAGGATAGAATTGCTTCCTAAGTGCATAAATGAAACTTTGCCATGATGGAAATACATTACCCACTTGTTGCATTCCATTTTGCAACGTGCTTTGCCACTAGATGAGAGTTGTGCCAACTTGATTTGTGTGGCCTCATCCTTGATCTGTTGCACACTGCAGTAAACCTCCATCCACCTAACCCAATTGTGAAGTGTCTCTGCATTAACTTCACCATCATATATGGGTAACTCAAATTTAACATCAAGTTTTAATAATGACATTTCATTCTTATGTTTATGAACATGTTTCTTTGCATTGGATTTAGAACTTGAACTTGAAGAAGGAGAAGAAGGAGGTGATGATGGAGGTGAAGGAGGAGTCTGAGGAGAATCCTCTTTCTCATTACTTTTTCCCTTTGAATATTTGCCCAGATTTGGTCTTTTCCATTCCAAGTAATCCTCGTACAAAACATTCACCATCTCCAACATAGCAAGGAAAGTTTTCTGGAACTCTTTCTCATCCTGAGAAATCCCTTCTTCTGATGTCATATTCTCACTGTGAGAAGCTCTCTTTCTCAATCCAATCAATGGATTCTCTTTAACAAGCTCGCCTTCACCACGCTGTAGGTTTTCCCTAGTTAACATGCAAAACTCAAATCCAAACCTCAACTAGCTCTGATACCACTTGATCCGAAAAGATCTTTTAATGACTATGGTTGAGTTATTCATTGCATCTGTTAATTAACCATTTATGAAGTTGAATGAAAGAGGATGAATTTAATAAAGAAACATATCAAACATAAGACAATATACAGATTTGAACATAAGCATGAAGAACAACAAACCATAACAAGAGAAGTGATAACGGAGTTCGGCAAGGTTGCCTACGTCTCCAAACCTTTATCTTGGTGGGAGAGGATTCTTTATTAATTATTCAATTCTTGCAAAGTACATCAAAAGTACATCAAATGGACTTCATACTAATCTCACTATGTTCTTCTCGACCTCATAAATCCAACTGAACTGATGGCACTGAAAAAGACTGAGTGTAGCTCCCGGAAATGGCCTGCAAAGGTCTCCTTCTCAACAACTTCCCTGCATAAAAATGGATTTGGATTGGCTTTGCTTCAACATAACTCTTCTTTGATTGTTCTCCCATGGCCTCAAATAGGCTTGGTTTATATAGATCTAAAGTTGGTGATCATTCCCCAACTTGCTCCCAAAATATGGGCTCAAAAAGAGCCCAATATCTTCCAAAAATGGGCAAAAATCTCTAATTACGGGCTAATAAATCATAAAAATCACTATAATAAAGTTTTTAAACCCAAAATAGTGCATAGATAGAGCACAACCCCTTTTTGTAGGGCTCCTGGTCACAAGAAATGCGCCATGTGGCCAAGCTCTTATCCTTAACGCGTTGGCCCCCCGAATATGACACCCTCCATACCTGCTCCAGGTTGCATGTATGGCCCATATGGACAGGTTCTAGAACCACGTGCTAACAACCAACCAAGGCGCCGAGTCATATGGCTTAATCCCCAAAGCCCTGGGCTATTACAATGGTCATATCCCTCGAATGTGGAAAGGTGTTATTACTTCGCGCTGGTAGTTATAACATGGTGCCCACTCCCCCTCCTTATGGTCACACAATATAAAACGAACCATGGGCTGGGGCCTAGCCCCAGCCCCCTTCCGCCCATATTAAAACAATTCACTTTAAATAAACTTAAACGGGCTTGTATAAACAAGAAACATGTGTGACGCAATGGTATTGGAGCCTTTGTGAAAGTGTTGAGTTTGGAGGAGAGGTTTTAGGTTTGATTCTGGTGGATACCATAAATTTTTGCACATACCAAATGAGCCAATCACAAGGTGCCACATGGAAGCTCAAGTTGTCTGTGCCACATGGCACTGTTTAATTTGTCGGAGGATGCACCACTTGGCAACACGAGATTGGTCCCTATCACTGCCCAGTCACCCTGGTTCATGTGCTGCCACATGTCACTTTGTTGATGTCAGCATGATGATGTCAGCAGGACGTCACGCTGACATCATCATTGACTTTTTCTAGTTGACCTGTTGACATTTTAGTTGTTTGGGAAAACGATCAAAGTTTGATAACCCTTGCATAGAACATCCATTTGAGAAAGTAAATATATGGCTGGAATCAACATGACGAGCCGGTCGCAATGGAATTGGTTTCATCTGATTCCAAGAAGTTTCATTTTTGAGCCTTTTCTGGACATGGAAGCCTCCTGGATCCGATTCTGGATCACTGGTGATGCTCTTGATGATTCCATTGGAGGAATTGAACTGGAAAATGTGAGACTAAAAGACTGCCTCAAGTAATTTGAGAAGGATTTCATTGCTACCCTAGAATTTGCCAGTCCTTTAGAAAAAAATGTGCCTTCTACCACTACAGCGAAGATGAAAGTATCCTCTACCCTCCTTGCATCATCTAGAGCCCTTGTAGAGAATAACATCAAGAAAATAATGTAGCTAGTTACTAAAGCCTGGGAAACATCACAAAATATAGTTTCCTTTCGAAAGAGGGAAAATGATTTGCTCGAACATTTGCAGGCAAATTTAAAAAATGATCAACATTTCTGTGAACCGGTGCTGACCCCTTTTTCCAACTATGCCATCAACACCTCGGAACTGAAAAGAATACAAGAGAATCTCCCCTCCCCAAAGTGGACCAAAAAAGTAAAAGCATGTTGACAAAAGAAATTTAAGAACCTGGAGCTCATTGTCGAATCATGTAAGCAAGCCATATTAGAAAAGGAAGAATTATTTACAAACCTGGTCCAAATAGACTTAGCCGGAAGTACCAACAAGGTTCAAAACCCAAACTTAATTCTCAAATCCTTGACAATGAACAAAGAAGACTTTGATGAACAACTTGATATTTTAAAGGGGTTGTCTTTTGAAAAGTTTTACGGGATACTTGAACATCGTGTAGATGCGATCGAGCGCTGGGTACTGGACTATTCGACACACAATGAAGAAATTGAACAGAGTCTGCATAGTATTTCAATGTATCTAAGGAAATTAGAAAACGAACTTTACGACATAGAAATCTGGGATGAAATAAAGATGTCCCCCATGAGAAGCTACATTGAAGAAGGGTTCCAACGGAGAATGGACAACCTCATCCAAGAAGGGAAACAACTGGTTGACACGATTCCACTAACCATCAACGACAGCAAAAAAAACGCATCAGCTTCATAGTAAGTCCATACTGTCATCTTGTTTTCTTTATCAATCTAGGTATTATACCTCTTTAAATAGAAAACTGTAACCAAACACTCATAACTTCTAATTTCTTCTTTTCAGGTCTTCCTCTCTACCGTCGCACACTTCTTCTTTAGACATTTCTAATTCTTGTACTTGTTTCTTTTTATGGTCCGCGAGAGCCCCAATCCCAGTCTTAAATTTCCAGAAATATGTAACAAACATCATTATTTTTTTATAAATTTCAAAGAAAACTAATTCGGGAATGCCTTTGTTGCAAGACATTATTACTATTCTATTGTATGCTAATTTTTTTGTGTCCAGGAACCTTTGTTGATGTAACAGACAATATTAATTTTTTACAAATTTCAATTTTTTTGTGTCCAGGAACCTTTGTTTCAAATAAAACTAATTCGGGAATGCTAAATTTTTTGTGTCCTATTGTATGCTAATTTTCTTTTGTCCAGGAACCTTTGTTGATGTAAAGAAAACTAATACCTTTGTTGCAAGACGTTATTACTATTCAATTGTATACTAAATTTTTGGTATCCAGGAACCTTTGTTGATGTAACATACGTTATTACTATTCTATTGTATGCTAAAAATTTTGTTTGTGAGACATTATTAGTATTCTATTGTGTTTGAATATTTCAAACAAAAACAAAAGTATGTAATTTTTTAAATGTTAAATATTTCCTTTACTATCAAATTTAGATACTGGGAACCTTTTATGATAAATTTCAAAGAAAACTAATTCAGAAATACTAATTTTTTTGTGTCCATTGAATGCTATATTTATTTTTGTAAACTTTGGATATGCTAGCATATTAATTTTTGATAAATTTCAATTTTTTTGTGTCCATGAACCATTGTTTCAAAGAAAACTAATTCGAGAACCTTTGTTGATGTAACAAACGTTATTACTATTCTATCGTATGCTAAATTTTTTGTGTCCAGGAACCTTTGTTGCAAGACATTATTAGTATTCGATTTTGTTTGAATGTTTCGAACATAAACAAAAGTATGGAATTTTTTAAATGTTAAATCTTTCATGTACTATCAGAGCCTTTGTTGATGGAACAAATATTATTAATTCTTTTTAAATTTCAAAGAAAACTAATTCGAGAATGCTAAATTTTGCATGTATACCACATGTACTTCAACTTGCTTCCCACGTGTTTGTACTCGGTCACATTTATTCCCATTCCAAACTAGCAGGGACTCTTGTTTTATAAGAGTTTCCTATAATTGTAATGTCAATGGTCCTTTAAAGGGAAACCTTTCTATTTATAATTCACTAAATTTCTTCCCTGACCATATAATTTAAGAGTAACCTTTATAACTGCATATATATATATATATATATATATATATATATATATATATATATATATATATATATATATATGAGAATTGTATATTATTTCAAATCAAATCTTATTCTTTATACTTTACTCTGTTATAAACTACAGTTGTATTATCAACAAGGAAATGTAATTAATATCATCAATAATGTGACTTACATACTATAGCCATTTTAGAATAATTTTTGTTTATCTATGTTTCTACCATTTATTCTGTAATGTAGAAATTCAACAACTGTATTTGAATATGTATACACAATGCATAAGTCTTTTTAACCATATAACGATTTCCCAAAATCTAACAATCTTTGCAACTAAACAATAAACAAACATGCAAATTATATTCACTAACGATCATAATATACATATCTGAACCAGAACATCTGGAAACATATGGAACAACCACGTTCCACCCAACTGTATATGTAGAACAACCAAGTTATTTGTCCTGAACACCCTAAACCTGATTATAACTCCATAAGGGAAAATTGAGCTCCACTCCTTAGCTAATCTACATATGTACAGTTTAGAAATTATTTCCCTAACACACATGTTCTCACACAACAAATAATCCTTTTCTCCTCAACATACTAAGTAGTGTCTTGACCCCCACATATGTTGTATATATATTCCTTTATTTCTTAGGACTTTTCATTGAATCATTTCCCTCCTTTGACATTCGAAGCTTTAGAAATGCCTAATTTTTAGGGGCCTCCAATGACATAAATTCACTTCTCACACTTGTATAATCATTCTTTGAGTTAGCTTCATCATGTTCCCCTACCTCATGGAGTCATATTCACCTCTCTTTTTTTTCCTGGTTGATCCATTTGTTTCCTACATTTTTATTTTATTAAAATATGTCCTTTACATCTGTTCATCAAAAGAGGATAGTTGGAAAGTCAAAACTCGCATAATCATTCAAATAATAATATTAAATTGTCTTAATAAATTCAAATATGAATTTCCATAAATGGAAATTATTAATAAATTTTTTAATAGTTGAGGACGTTACATTTCCATCTTTTGAATCCACTTCCTCCCTAATAATTATAGGATCATCATCAGTAATAATTATAGTAGAAGAAGAGGTTGAGCATTTTTGTCTGACCTGAGCTTGTATTGCATGGGGCATTGGATGATTGTGGCCATGAATTGAAACATTAGGTCCTCAGTTTGTGCATGACCTTGTGGGTTGTTAATGGAAGCCAACATTGTCAAGAAGTTTTCACCCAATGTGTATAATTAAAGGTTTATGAAAATGGTATGTTCATACCTTGGAATTGGACTGCATTTTTCTTGACACTTTGTAATGGTTGAATGGTATATTCTATTGTATTTGTGGATGTGGTGAAGGCTATTTATCCATATGTATTTGTGGATGTGGTGACGTTTAGTCATGGATATAAAAATTTGTGGATGTGGTGACAATTACTTGTGCATATCCATTTTATTTATCTCGATCAAGATATAAATTGAATTATCCAACCAAGTTGAATTCATCCACCTTATAATACTTGAGTCCAAAATCTCGAGTTCCCTTCAAGTATCTTAGAACTCTTTTTGCAAGATATCTATATCCTTCACAAGTTTTTTGCATGAACCTAGAAAGAATGTCAACAATGAATGAAATATTTGATCTAGTGGTGGTAAGGTGGATAAGAATTACCACAAGCTATATGTACTTGTTTGCATCATCAAATTCATTCCCTTATTTTGATGTGAGCTTCAAATTATGTTCCATTGGAGTCAAAAAAGGGTTATGCTTAACCATACCAAACATGTTCAAAAATTCTCCATTGTACTTATTTGGGGAGATGAATATTCAATTTGTATTTTGAGTCATTTCAATGCCCAAGCCATAGTGAAGATGTCCCAAATCTATCATCTCAAATCCTTTCTTCAATTCTATCTTTATAGATGCAATATAGCTTTCATTGTTCCTTGTTATATCAACAAATCATTTACATACACTACAATATATACAATAGTTTTTCCAACTTTCTTAAAAAACATAATCACATCATCAAGATTATAGTGTTTGAGATTCAATTTCAAAAGATGCTCAGTTATCTTTTCATACTAAGCTTGCAATGATTTTTTCAAGCCATATAAGGATTTGACAAGTTTGCATACTTTCTATTATTGTCCCTTCACAACAAAACCTTGTGGTTGAGACATAAATACATTATCTTTCAGCTCTCCATTCAAGAAATAATTATCCACATAAATTTGATAAACTTTCCATTTATTCTCTATTTCCAAGGTAAATAGAGTACAAATGGTAACCCATTTTTTTGTGGGAGAAAATATCTCCTCATAATCAATTCCTTCTTTCTATGCAATTCATTTTTTCACAAATCCTTTTTCCACGAGCCTCACTTTGTTCTTGTAAAGTGAGGCATATGATTTGTAATTGTTCTTGAAGACCCACTTGTATCCAATTGGTTCGGTTTTGAATTAAGGATCCACCAAATTCCATGTCCCATTCTTGATGAGAGAATCATACTCATTTTGCATGGCTTCTTTCCACTCATCATGAGAAGTATCTTATTCAAAGGAAGTTGGTTCAAAGTTAGTAGATAAATTGAATTCAAAATCATATGAGACATTGATATCATATACATTGCCTCCATCTTGTCTTGTAAAACTTCTATTTCCTATCTTTCCAACATCATCGGGATGAAAAAATTCAACTATCTTTATGATCCACTTTGGGGACCTTTTTGAGATGGTCCAGGAACTACAACATAACAAGCAATTAGCACCTAAAGTGAGCACAATATGTAATTTTTATAATTGCACCATATTTAGCACCAAAATTAGCACCATATTTAGCACCAAAAAAATAATGCCAGGAATAACGCCAAGTTGAGTGCTAGAATTAGCGTCAGATTTAGTGCCAAGTGTTGCTTCCATTTTTTCTTCTGATATTCCTTCCAATTTTTCTTCCATTTTTGCATCTGGTTTGGCTTCTCATTTTACGTCCAGTTTTGCTTCTGATATGCTTCGAATTTTTCTTCCAGTTTGGTGCCAGGAATAGCACCAGGTGTTGCTTCCAATTTTTCTTCTTATGTGCCTTCCAATTTTTCTTCCATTTTGGCTTCTAGTTTGGCTTCTAGTTTTGCTTCTGATATGGCTTTGAATTTTTCTTCAAGTTTGGTGCCAGGAATAGCACCACGTTTAGCACCAGGTGTTGCTTCCAATTTTTCTTCTTATGTGCCTTCCAATATTTCTTCCATTTTGGCTTCTGGTTTGGCTTCCAGTTTTGCTTCTGATATGGCTTCCAATTTTGCTTCTAGTTTGGCTTCCATTTTTACAACTAGTTTTTCTTCTAGTTTTGCTTCCCATTTTTCTTCTGGTTTGGGTTCCAGTGTTTCTTCCAGGTTTTCTTCTCCTGTGGCTTCCAATTTTTCTTCCAATTTGGCTTCCATTGTTTCTTCCTTTCTTTCTTCCAAAAATGCTTGTTGTTTTTCTTACAGTTATTAATTTAATATGTTTTATTTCAATTTAATTAGTTAAATATGTCATGTCTCTTAAATAACTTATATGATTATACAATAAGTCATATAAATGCATTTAAAATATTTTATAGGATAACATTTATAAAGAATTTTTTAGGGAAACGTACATCCATACAAAATAACAACATCATTATACTTATTAAATCTCCATCAAAATAGAATCTACAACATCCAGTATATATAAAATAACAAGATAATTATTATAACATGATCATCATCTATAATTAAAACAAGTGAGTCAAATATATATAATTTAAGTGAATTTGAAAACACCCATCATGAGCAATAAATCAAATCCATCATACGTAATAAATATGCATCCAAAAATCATCAACCACTTTGAATATAAAAAAATTGACGAACAATTATTGATAAGATCATAATCATATATATCTAAAACAATTGAAAGTCAAATATATATGTCAGTGTATCAATATCATCTAAAAATGATACATGTCCAACAGTCGACATAAGTCAAAATGATACATCATGTACAAATGATATAAATAAAAATGACAAATTATGTAAGAAAAAATGATACAAGTCAATAGGATACGTCATGTCCAAACGATATAAGTCAACACGAAACATGTAAAAATGATAAAACTCAGTAATATGGTACTGGAGGCCATGAAAATGATACATATGATAGTAACCATGAAAAGAGGCATTATAACAGTATATAAAAAATGATCCATGATGCAGTCTATATGATCATGAATGTCACTGGCTGCTACCAACAACTGCCTCAACATCATCATCACCATCGTGATCATGATCGTCGTCATCATCATCTGCATTGACAATGGAATCATTGTCATCTGTATCTATGTCATCATGAGCATCATCTTCCATCTCAGCATCGAACCCAACATCATGATCTGGATCTATTTGTTGAGGATGATTCAGATCTTCTGGAAAATCCTTGTTCTGGAAAAACAAACATTTAGAATGAAAAATTATTATTTATTTCATGCAATAATTAATTTCTCTGTTATATATCTAATATTACAACATATGAAATGAAATGATAATCATATTAAATCATACCAAAGTGCACATAAGATAATAAAATATCAAATAAGTTATAGGTAAGATGTCATTCCAATGATGTAAAACAATCAACAATTATAATAAACAATAGCAAAGATTATAAAAAAATGTTATGCCTATCCTTTCCTTGACATTCAATGGATTTCATTGACATTCATTTCCTTGACATGCCATGTCTTTCCTTTCCTTTACATTCCATGCCTTTCCTTGACAAGCCATGCCTTTCCTTGACATGTATTGCCTTGACTTGACATGCCTTTCCTTGCTTTGACAAGCCTTTTCTTTCATTGGCATGCCTTTCCTTGACATGCCATGCCTTGCCTTGAAATTCCTTGACTTTCCTTGTTTTTCCATGCCTTTCCTTGACACGCCTTGCCTTAAATTAACACATCTTTCCTTGACATACCTTGCCTTGCATTGACATGTCATTCCTTGCATTGACATGCCTTTCCTTGACATGTTATGCCTTTCATTGACATGCCTTACCTTGACATTCCATGCCTTGCCTTTCCTAGACATGTCTTTCCTTGTTTTGCCATGCCTTGCCTTGAAAATCCATGCCTTTCCTTGACATGTCTTGCCTTGTCATGGCATGATTTTCTATGTGTTTTCATGCCTTACCATGACATGCCTTGCCTTTCCATGCATTCCCTTTCATTTCCTTTCCATGTCTTGCATTAGCATTCCATGAATTCCCTTGACATTTCTTTCCTTTACTTGCCTTGCCATGCCTTGCCTTCAAATTCCTTTCCTTTCCTTGACATGCCTTTCCTTGACATAACTTGCCTTGAATTGGCATGCCTTGCCTTGACATGCCTTGCATTGAAAGACCTTTCCTTACCTTTCCTTGCCTTTCCTTGACATGCCTTGCCTTGCCATGCCTTGACTTCACATGTCTTTCCTTGCCTTGACATGTCATTCTATGCCTTTCCTTGACATTCCATGCCTAGCCTATCCATGTCTTGCCTTGACAAACCATTCCTTTCCTTGACATGTATTGTCTTTCCTTGACATGTTTTTCCTTGCCTTGCTATGCATTTCCTTAACAATCCATGCCTTGCATTAACATGTCTTACCTTGCCTTAACATGCCATGATTTTCCATGTGTTTTCATGCCTTACCATGACTTTCCTTGCCATGAATTCCCTTGCCATGTATTGCCTTGACATGCCATGCATTTCCTTGATATTCCTTGCCTTGTCTTGCCTTTCCATTTCTTTCCCTGGCATGCCTTTCCTTTCCTTGACATGCCTTGCCTTGACAAACCTTTCATTTCATTGACATGCCTTTCCTTGGCATGCCATTCCTTGCATTGGCATGCATTGCCTTGATATGCCATGCCCATCCTTTCCTTGACATTTCATTCTCATCTTTTCCTTGACATACCATGCCTTGCCTTGACAAGCCATGCCTTGCCTTGACATGTCTTGCATTTTCTTGACATGCCATGCCATGCCTTGCCTTACCTTGACATGCCATGCCTTTCCTTTCTGTTCCATGTCTTTACTTGACATTCCTTTACTTGCTTTGACATGCCAAACATTCTCAATTGGAAGTATTGGGTGACATACATTCATCAATTGAGACTTGCACCGGGGCAAAATATTAAAAACATGGTTGACATACAAAACCAAAATATAAGGCAAAAAATTACCGTGCCCAAAAGAGAAAAGTTGGAAATGCAAATGCAAAACCCAAAAAAGGACCTAGAAATTATAATAAATTAAATAGAAACCTAAAAAATAAAAAAAAGTGTTGCAAACGAAAATTCAATATTCAAAAAGAGGGCTGGAATTGGTCTTTTATGCAAATACATGAGGGTTGAAGATATACATTTTTTTGAGCTTAAAATGAGATGGCAATTTTGGATTTTGTCATGAGGGCTAAAAATACAAGTTTTTAATATTGAGTATGAGTTGTAAATGCATGTCAAGCAAGCCTAAAATAGAGTCAAAAAATTAAATTTCAAGAAATCTAATTATCCTTAAGAATTTATCCCATAAGGTAGCCAAGAAACAAAGCTTCAAGAGTTTGCTTCTTGACTCCCAAAGGAGGGAAAAACCAACAATGCAAAAAAATGAAAAAGCATAAAAAAATAGTGATGTGAAAGGCCATAGAAGCTATGCTCAATATATACAATAAGTTACGCTCAATTAATCTAGAAAGTAGAGAATGGAATGCTTGGGAAAAAATGAGGTTGAAAAGAGAGTTTGACCCGACAAAAGAGTTTTGAAAATTGACCCCCTGTGTCGGATTTTCATTATTCCTCACTGAGAAAAACCCTAGTTCTGGAGATCCTCTAATAAATACTTTTTCGAGCGAAAGAATCTGTAAGGTAGCTAGAGAGGTAGTGGGGGGGGCCAGAGGACCCATAGTGGTAATAGTGGAGGTCATTCAATGTAAGGTGGACTAGATCCATTATATTATTAAATAAGGTCCACTATGGTAGTTAGATATAATAAATGGGTAATTAGATATAATAAATGTAAGAGGACTTCTTAGAAGGTTCTACTTCTAGAATATTCCTCCTATAGAATGTTCTTAGGTGATGGTAGCACTATATAATGGGGTTCAAGCAATATAATGGGACATGAAGAGAAGTATTGTATTTGGAGTGGTATCTCATTAGGAGGAAGCCCCCTCAAAGAGGCAAGTGAACAGGAGATGATCCCTTCCATAATAGGATCCATTGTATGGTGTTTCCCTACCCTAAGGGTTTCGATATAATAAAGTGGTGGTTTTTCTATATTGTTCTCTGAATCTTCATGGTTTTTCTTTATGCAAGTATTTGGTATTTAAAAAGTGGTATCAGATCACTTTCCTTGGTAGACATTGTGGACAAATATTTTTTATTTTTGTAGATTTTCTTTTTTTCGGAGAAGAAAAAAGAGGGCCGCGACATTCCAGAAATTTTCGGTACATTTTGGTGAAAAATTTGCATAAATAGGTTGTATATCTGAGTTCCTCTCAAAAAAACACCCAAGTTGAAAAAACAAATCGTTTGAAACGAAGTCCGGGAAGTCAAGATATTGAAGTTTTAAAATCTGCAATCTTTCATGGTTTTTTCCGCAGACAGCGTCACGATTTGTTTTATTTCTATAGAAGCTGAAGGCCGAATTTTCCCAAACAAATTACAAATCTAAGTTCCTCTCACAATTTCACCCAATTTAAAAAAAAACAAATCATCCGAAACGGAGTCCGGGAAGTGAAGTTATGAGCATTTTAAATTCAACAGTTTTTTAGGGTTTTTCCAGAAAAAAACGTGAATATATATCGTAACTTTTTGTTCAATTTTTTGGGTTTTTTTATGATGGCTGCGGGACCGAAGAGTTCATAGGTTGATTAGATGGATATTTTCTCTCAAACCCTCAAAGAAATTCTACAGATTACTAAAGCATTCAAAGCCCAATTGTTTGACAGATTGGATGGCTTTGTAGATGACCTCAATGATAGTTTCTGTAGTATTCAAGATTCATTGGATAACATGCATAAGAGATTTCTTATGGAGGGCCTCGGGGATGAATATAATCAAGAAATATATGCTTGGTATGATTTTGAGGCCGATTGAGATGATTGGTATATGGATAGTTTTCATTTCTGGGATGGCAACCATTTTCATATTTTGTTTGATGACTCTATTCCACCTTCTATAGAGAACATTGATATCCCAAATTAAGAGCTATTTATGATTACCAATGTCCAACCTGCATATTCTACAATGGTATTGTTCCTTCCAGATTTAACGTTGACTCTTTCCCACTATGTGGCTGGATATTCTTATTTGGATCCACATGATAGGTGTCAGTATTGGGAGCATAATTTTAAGTTGGTTATTGGGTGCCAATATTTTTCGTGTGGAGTTCACATCAGCACTTGGATATGAGACCCTGGTTTATAATGGCGGTTGGACTACTTCAGCATGGTGGCTTCCATTTCTCAATGGGACCCTGGTTCTCTATTCTACTTCATCATTATAGTCCACACTTATCCATGGGACCCTGGTGTATGGTTGTACATCAAGCATTGAGGACAACGCTTTCATAAGGGGGATGGAATGTAAGGTAG
>JZKD02S0026704.1:419402-434580 GCA_000966675.3 Picea glauca | reverse complement strand
CATTTCATGATATGTAGTTGGACCTACTGGACATTATCGTACTAGTAGAGTGTTCTGTGATGAGACACTCAATTTTGTATTTACTATTACCCTTTTTATATGAGATGATGCATCATGATTTCAGTCTACATAATTACAAATTATTTAATGATATCAGTTCTAATGTTGTGATTCATGAATGTTTTTTATTCTTAACTTTGAATATATTTAAAAATATATATATATATATTATTATATTTTTTGTACGTGGCGTTTCCCCGCCGTATCCGGATCCTGGCTTTTCAAAAATCTTGCGGATCCGTATCCGTATCCGGATCCGTATCCGTATCCGTTTCCGGATCCGTATCCGTATCCGTTTCCTGGTAACCTAGCCTTTTTCCCTTCAGCTGCAGGGGCAGCATCAACACCACCACCACCACTACCACCAAAAGGAGCAACTGCAATAGGTGCAACATCACCACCACCACCTCCTACATAGAAGTAGTCAAAATTAGAGTTCGACCTGAAAAAACTACTGCCGTAATGTACATCTTTGCATAATTTGCACTCTGTAAAACAACAAAATTCAATTAAATTAGGCATCAACATAAGCTTACCAGAGCCAACACTCAAAAGGAGGTCTTCAATGTTTCTTTTCTCCAAAAGCTTGGCACAGATACCAGGCCAATTTGATTATATCTTCACATTTTTGGCCTTCACTAATGTGTTAATCTTCTCACCCTGCCAATATGTTAAGGAAACATGTCAACCCAGATTTCAAAAAAAAAAAATTGTGCACAAATTTTCATCTAATGGATTAAAAATATTTGAACAATTTATACTCCCAGGATTTGAAATTTAGGATTTATGACGTATTTCATTGGTATGACTGTTCCTTCATGTAATAGTAAAACTTACATGTAATAGTAAAACTTACAGTCCCCTGCACCTTACAACTCAATCCACAGTGGCACCTCAATCATCTTCATTAAAAGTGTACATGTTCATAGTTTTTATCCCATGGATTGAAAATATTTGATCAATTTATACTCGTACAATTTGATCTTAGGATTGAGGATATATTTCATTGGTACGACTTTTCCTTCAAAATGTAAGACTAAAAATTACCATCCGATGCACCTTGCAAGTCAAACCACAGTGGCACCTCACTCATCTTCATTTGAAGTGTCATAGTTTGCAAATCTTGCAGAGGCCAGAATAAGATTAAAACTATGTTTCAACATAACATGTTGAAATTTGGACAAACACTGATCAAAAAGTTAAAACCACATTATAGAGCCAGACAAAATATGTAATTTCGACATCAAAAACCCATTCCTTAACCATATATTTTAACTTTAAATGACACTAGTTCATTCCAAGAATACCTCACAAACCCTAAGTTTTAGTCTGAAAACGCCCCTCCATCGATACGAACTGTAAGCCAAACTATGGATTACCTGTAGAAATAGTAACAATATACAAACAATTCTTTTAGAAGTATCACATTGCCTATTATGTGACCAAACAACTATCTGAATGTACAAAGTTTCATATAAGGATGAACCAACAACAAAGGAAGTTCTGGTAACCCTCCAAGGAAATCCCCTATTATAGAATTTATTGTCAATGCCCATTATGGCTTCCAAAGAGCATCAGTTAAAATCAAATATGCAAGGTGGGATTGTGTCCCACGTGAGTTCTGTGACCATCCAAGCCATCCCTTTGCTGATCTAAAAGGTAACAAGCAGTCAAAGTATGGCATTAAGTTTCCCATAAGCCCACCCTCCCTTTTATAGGGGTTATCCAGGAAAAACCTATCAACTCCATCAGCCTCAACCCTCCCCCTCACAAGAGGAAGATCTAAAAATGATATCAAGGAAAGAGAAGGAGAAAAAAATAAAGATTCAGGAGGGCAGATGAAAATAATTGACTTAATCAGCTAACATAGCCTAAAAATATAAATAAAGTCTTTTGGAGCTCAATCTACTTTGACTGTATCCTTTAGCACACAGGGCAGATGAAAAAAATGCATTGAATCAACTTACATGGTCTAAAAGTTGTTTTTCTCTGTTATCTGATCAGTTCATAACAAAATATTCATGTAACAATGGTAGGGAAAGAAACATTGCTAGCAAGAAAACAACTCTAGTCTAAGAGTACTCACACATTGGCATGGAACCAAGAGTCAGATATGTATCTTTCCTCAGCCCTCTAGTTATGGCCCATGATTTTTTTAATCAAGTCAAAGTAATAGTATCAACAAAAAAAGTAGTCACGGATATATGTACAAATATACCAAGCCCCATTTGCTGGAGTCCCTCAGGGTTACCAATCAATCAGTATTGTGGCTGGTGGAAAAAATATATTATATTTCTATCAAAGCAGTAATATGCAACAAGAAGAAAAATAAGGAGAGTAATAACAATACAGATCTGCAATAATTATATACAAAATCCTCAAATGCCAAAATCTTTTCAGAAATTAATTTTTTCGCTTGAAAGAAGAAATGAAAATCCCCAAATTTACTCCATTTACAAAATTTTAGAAGAATGACTTACAAAGAAATGCATATTATGCTCACTAGTAATCTTGAAGGATAGAGTAACTGGGATTCCTTCGTCCCAAATAATCAATGTTGCATAAGTACAGACAACTTCGCTGACTGACATCTTTAGAAAATGAACTCAAAGCCCCTTCAAAAAAATTCCTCTACCAACATAATTTACAATTTAAGTTAATACTGAAATGCAAAAAATGGGATATACAAAACTCAAAATAGAAAGGGGAAATATTAACAATTAATTCACTCATGTTTCTCTGCAAATTTTATATGGTACCTTCAAATTCTATCTTTGACTGCATTAAAATGGACGATTTGGAGCACAAATTAAAGGAAAAAAACTAGAGAAAAGGTAGAGTTAATAAAACTTAAACTCAAACCCTCTACATCAGTATTGCAGTTTCTTATCACATAACACTGAAATTTACTAGACTACTTGGAGCTCAAATTTGAAGCAAAGTTGAAAGAAAAAACGTAGGTGAAAAGGTTTAAGAAATCCTTAAACTTTTAAACTTTTCCACAGGTTTTACAGTTCCCTTAAATATATAACAATACTATGCAATGAAATGGACAATATGGAGCTCAGATTGAAGGAAAAAACTATAAAATATTCAACACCAAAAGGAACTAAAATGGACAATTTACATATTAAGGGGAAAAACATCTAGAAAGGAACAAATCAAAGCTTAAAATAAACATTATTTGTTCCTGGTATGTCACGTCCCCTTCCATGGATTAGTCCGACATAGAAGGGAAACACAAGCCAATAAAAATTTCAGATCATTATACCATGATTAAAACCAGATCTGGTGTCCAGGAATAGTCAAGAAAACTTCTCGAAGCACGAGTGCAATAATTAAATGCAGCAGAGCATTACCTCAGATTAACAGAACTTGTGGAAAATATATGCCTATTCTAAAATTAATCTATATTCTCCCACAATGCATACGCATTCCATATATTTATATATGGACAAATAGAATTTGACTGTAGATTTGTAAGCAGAGATTCTAAAATTAATCTATATTCTCCCACAATGCATACGCATTCCATATATTTATATATGGACAAATAGAATTTGACTGTAGATTTGTAAGTAGAGATTAGGATAAAGTAGAGATTAGGATATTTATTTTTTAACGAAAGCAAATCTAAAAAAACTCACTGCGTATGAACAATTTTCCACCCGACCGTAAGCATCCAGTGCATATTCCGACCCCGAGCACGTCTATGAAGCCATTATGGAAAGGGAATCGAAGCTAACATATCAGTGTACTCAACCCAATTGCTCTCAAGCACAACCAATTTCTCACTACAGAGCACTCCAACTAACTTAGCTAACCATCAATCAGGCATGGCATTCTCATCTAATGTTTTAAAACTTGGACTCAATTCACAATCGGCCGAGGGTCAACTCGGAATCAGCCTTGCAATCGGTTGAGGGTTACCTCTGAATGATTCAGAATGATCTGATTTCAGTGACTCAGTTTACTAAAAATTCATA
The DNA here is from genome assembly GCA_000966675.3 of Picea glauca. Classification (NCBI taxonomy): domain Eukaryota; kingdom Viridiplantae; phylum Streptophyta; class Pinopsida; order Pinales; family Pinaceae; genus Picea; species Picea glauca. Next base: position 430,534 of record JZKD02S0026704.1, on the reverse strand, counting down.
AAATTTTAATGGAAAAATATAATTTAAAAATTTCAAACCAAGGTTCCAAATCATTAGAGACAAAATATACAAAATTTATTCATGTATATATATGTAGGAGTGAATATATGAAAATGGAATTGAATGTAATATTATCAGCAACAAAATACATAGTTTATGAGCCTCATGTGTCTGAAATACATGCTACTAGTAGCAAATTCACTGAGATGTAAATCAATGTAAAGCAAAGCCTCAAGACATCATATTAAAACATTAAAGCAACAATTACAATCTACATGAGGCTCACTTTTGACCAGAATGAGAACAAAAAGTTTCAGTACAATCTTGCTTACATATATGGAGCTTTATTATAACCCACAGTTATGTTGAAAATTGCCAAAAGCAAAGACAAGCTTTTTCCTTTGCCAACCTCGGCAACAAGATACATTCCTACAAAATCACAAATTGTCTTGTTATCAAGATACATTCCTTTTTTTATAATGGACTGATCTTTAAGCCCACAGACCTTTGAATGACTCTTATATAACCTAAGATTTTACAAGTTATATAACCTAAGATTTTACAAGTTACATTCTTACAAAATCACAAGTTGTCTTGTTATCAAGATACATTCTTTTTTTCATAATGGATTGATCTTTAAGCCCACGAACCTTTGAATGACTCTTATATAACCTAAGATTTTACAAGTTCAGGGTAGAACTCAAAGGAGTTCAACAATCAACACCAACAATATTGGGGTACATAGAAGGCTCAATGCACTTGATTAAATGTCAATCTCATACTATCATACATAATAGAATCCAATTAAAATGTTTCAATATGGCCAATCCTTAAATCATGAAAACTCTTTAAGTATGTTGAATTCTAGATGGGATATGAAATTCTACTTTCTCCATGTGAAGTCCAATGAGGTTGGAACCACTCAAACATCCTAAAACAATTAATGGTAATGTAAAAATTTAAGTAAAAGTTGGAATTGTCCTTTACCTTCCCTTTTAAAGTAAAATGATATAAAGGGGAAGATAAAGGTGTATGTCAAATTTTACTTTAAGAATGTAATATACCTCTAATTACCAAGGAGAGTGGTTCAAAACAATCGACTTTGGTAAAAAGGGAGTGTGGGAGCATCTCAACTTTTGAGGGGGAAATTCCCCTAGTATGTTTCCTTGCGTCCCTCCCAAAAGGAGACTTGGGGGAACATACCCCCTAGAGTACCCACATCCTAAGAGCTTGGGAAGAGTGGGGAGCATGTCCTCTGCCCTCAGGTATGCATCCCTGTGTACCATATTATTTTACTAATTTCCTCTGGGGATAACCTGGAAAATCAATGCCTTGGCTCTAAGAAATCTAGAGAGAAACAATTAACAAGGAAGGGAAAGGTTTCCTAAAGAGGCCAGATGCTATGATCCTCTACAACCATACATCTTTTATCCCAGATCCACAAGTCGCTTTTCCCTAGCTGAGTTGGGCATTTTTAAATTTTGGTTCCCAAACAGGAGGAATGCAACATGGAGAATTTGGGCAGTGCTTGCACATGAGAGTGAAAGAGATAAAGGTGTAGGGTTCCTAAAGATATCATCCCCGATGTTCCTCTCAAACATTCATATATGATACATGAATTACTCTTCCCCTATTTGATTTGGGAATTTTCAAAATTTTTATAGCAGCTCCCAAACAGGGGGAATTCAGAATGAAAAATTTGGGCACCGCTTTGCACATGAGAATGGTGAGAGTGGTGAACATGATGAATGGCAATGGATCCCATGATAATGGAAGAGAGGAAAAAATCCCCACGAGGGAGGATGTCCCTTACGTTTTTTCCATGCTGATTGCCCCCAACCCCATGCCTCCATAACTATGTGAGATTAGAATTCCTCACCCACCTCCACATCCATTCAATGATTGGATTCCAAGTCGAAGGTCTTGGATGAGATTTATTTAAGGCACGTGATGAAAATGTAGGAGCTATTGGGATGACACTTGGCAATAGAGTATTATTTTCCCTTAGGTGCCTTTTCTTCTTCCCTCTTGTGGTCTGATTGTCCCTCCCATACTCTCCTGCAACCATCTCTAACCGTTATATTATTGTTCAACAACAATATTTACATACCTTTGTGTCTTGTGATGGATCTATCAAGTGGTCCATAGAAAGTATATTTACAACAATTACATGTTAAATCATTCACTAGTGGGACCTTGGCCTTGAGCTCCACACTAGGAATTAATTTCAGCATTTCTACATCATTTACGCATGCTCATTTATTTAAGCTCACATGGATTGACTCCCATATTTATAACCACTTATTTACAAATTAGATACAATCCAATCTAATGCATCCCAAGGGTCAAAATCAGGGCATTGCATGGTATAATTCTTCCTTATTTCTAGACAAAGGTCTAGTGGACCTCAAATAGATTCTTCCTGGTATGGGATATTTTACATTTTTCCAACAAAGTGTTAAGGAAATTATTTAGTTGTAATATTTTCTTATATTAAAAACTAAGTTTGAATGATTCTTTCAAAAATCCATTTCAAAGAAATGAGTAAAATAAAAATAAAGAGGTTTCAGAATATGTTTCTAAGACATTTTTTTAATACTATCATTTACAACAAGCTCAAATACTTTGAAAAAATCAGAAAGTTTGGGAGATGTGGAAGATACAATAAAAATACTCTTATGCTTAGGAGGCCAACTTCCAAGGAAAGCATGGATATATTTCTTTATCTCGGATATAACAAACTCATTTAGGGCTTGTGGCCTTCATTGACAACTCTGATCAATTTGGCACAACTCAAGGAGAGATGCAAAATAAATCATCTATGGCATATGAAGCATTTTACATGTATGTAGCAAAATATTTAGAATAATTCTTCAACGATAACAATGTGGCGTTGAGATTGACAGTAACCTTCAGAGTTTAAAAACAACTTGAAAACAATTCAAATTTTGACAACAATAGGTATAGTCGATTCAAATAGTGAATACTTACTGAACAACTAAAATTATCAAATGACTTATTTGTTGAGTCTGAACAACATAAATCAGAAGAACAAGGAAACACGTATGTGGAAGCAGAAGATGATAATCATAGAGATAGTGAACTTAGTGGAAGTCTACTACCTTGGGGAACTACTTCCTCCCCTCCAACAAGTCCCCAACTTGGTGTTTCTAGCTCTAGGACTTGTCCTGGTTTAGGTAGTGCCAAATCTGTAAATAAATCAAATGGTTTGGATCGACTATCAATCACCCTTTACTTTGCAATAGGAACTCTGTAAGCTACCTTTAGTTCTTATTTAGAGAGATGATTTTTTTATGAGAGTTTGGGTAATTAGTTACTAATTTGTTATTATGAAATGGTATAATGTTAGCAATGGGTTCAACTACGATATGTGATTCTGCTACTTTTTTCAAGTGAACATAAAGAATAAAACTGCAAAGCCGACTAACTCTTTTGGAGAAGAAGAGTAAGTTGTGTGTTTCTTCTTATAATCATTAAGATTATACTTTTCTATTTAATAGAAAGTTAGTTTTCACCCAATTTGGACATATATTCATCATGGAAGAACTTGGTGAATACCCTTTAGTCTTCTCTTCCACATCAATTTCAGAAGATTAAACATTCTGTAATTCAAATATGTCAGGAAACAAGTGATCGAATTGTGTTAATGGGCTCGGGAAGAACAATATATGAAAATGAAAATGAGTGATTATAGCATCCCCATAACAATCTAAAATCTAGGTTAAAGAAAGAAAGAAAGAGCAGACAATAACATAGAAAGGGGGTGAACACAAAAGTGTAAACCCCTGACAGTAAAGTAAATAGTATATTAGAAGAAAATACTCTTGCATCAATCATAATAGAGATAGCCTGGAATAATATATCATTTTCCTAACTATGTCATGGATTTAAACAAATCATAATAGAGATATCCTGGAATAATATATCATTTTCCTAACTATGTCGTGGCTTTAAACATAAATATCTCTATACATGCATTTTAACCCCTCTGTGTTGAGTGCCTTGTCCAGAGTTTAAATCTTGATCAGAAAGAAGTGCATGTACTAAATGCAAGAGAGATTATTGCTTTGTCTAGACTCTCTCAATGTAGAAGAAAATCAAATCGGAGAGGAAGTTATTGATGACAGAGACTAGACAAGAATTCTAGTGGAATAAGTAGAATTTCCATCATGTGCAATGTAGTGTTGGAAAAGAATCAAGGAGAAATGTGGTCAGGTTTGGAGAATAAATTTGTGAAACACAACATGTCTGAAATTCTTTCTCAACCAACTTCTACTAGGAAATTTCCATGAACCAATGTATAATATAGTTAAGTTATATGAATCCCAATTTCTACTTAGAGTATAAGAAGAAAAAGATAACCTACCATGGTACAACAAAGAATATAAACCAGATAAATGGCTACCCAAAAGTTATTGGCTCCCTTGGAGTTCCTCGTGGTCTTTGTAACCTTGATTTACTCATACTATCAATCAAAATTACAACCATTCTTGTTTGAAAAAGAGAACCCAAGTGGATCCCAAAGAAATCTAGTGCAGAGGAATGCACCCATGCTCTGCATTTGATTTGGATGGTTGGGACTCTCATTTTTATGGTGAGAAAGAGAAATTTGGGGTCAAATAATTGATTGATTGATTGGACAGAAAAAATTCAATCATAACCCAACTGGTGGATCCTTGCCTACACATTGGTTTATGAAGGTTGGTCATTGTATTGTTTCATTGTTTGACGAAATATTTTCTTCTTCATAATGAAGCTTGTTGATGAAGGCGAGGTACAAGGAGAGCTTGTTGATGAACGAAAATGATTAAAGGTTGGTTTCCCTGATACCCATAGGCCCATGAAGTATTTAGGGTTCTTTCAATAAGTTATTGTAAAAACCCAATGTTTTTCAAGGAATTAAGGTCTCTGCAAGTTCCATTTTTCTGTGAAGACAAGGTCCTAAGGTCTGTTACCACTCAATGTTTCCTCTTTGAATGTGCAAGGTATTCACTAAAGACAAATCAAAGGAAACTCAGAAGACAAACCATTGTCACCTCAATTTTCCTTCCCACTCTTCAAGGTGATCCAAGACCACCATTAGGGAGGCTTCCCTACAAAAGATTTAGCTTCTTCAACTCACATATGCCCATTAACAACTATATTCTTAACCCTCTTCTTTGCATGAATGCATATTAGGACAACACCTTGTTCCAATGAGATGGAAATGAGTTCACTTCAATTACTCATATGAACCACATTAGGAATCGATGTTAGATATATATATTACTGATCAAAATATGCATATACAAGAACTCTCTTGAGATTACAATTTCTAATGAATGAAGAGGGCCCCCTTCACCATGTGATATATGAATTTCCAAACATTAGAACATAATTTTGGATACACAAAGGGAGCTAATTGCTAACATATAACATTGTAAGAGTATTACTCCAGCAATGTGGAGAGCACTTGGGTGATTGAGGGTTGTTATATAGCTCAAAAGGTGGTTTTGTATGCTCCTAGTCAACTGTTGTACATGTGCCCTGATCTGTTATATGTAGACCTGTAAGAGGAATAACAAAATCCACAAATTTTCCAACATATGTAAATCCCCTCTCTAATAGTTCTTTCATAGTTCTGCTTGAAGGATGTTTTTTAAATAGTGAATTTTAGTTGTTAAATACTCTCTAATGCCAATACAACCATATGTAAAGCAACTTCTAGTGCATTTCTCATAAAAATGCAAAAACCATTTTTTAGCAATGGAAACAGAGTTTTCTCAAGCATACAACCAATATGAAGTTCTAGGCACAAGAGTGAGTGTTCTAATTTACAACATGATTCCAAAACGTTATTTTTCTAATGTCAAGCTTATAAAAAATTCCATATACACATTTTGTCAAATAGTTAAGTTGTTACCTTGCACTCCTTTGCTTATACACAAAATTTGTATGGTATTCTTGTTGTTGTTGTAAGGATGACATTTCAGGGCTGAATGGGCTAAGAATAAAGCTTGAAATATTTGTGTTCCTGCATCTATATAGTCAATACATAAACAGAGGATCTGGAAACTTACCAAAAAAAAAATCAAGTATGTTCATGGTGGACTACTTAGTCCACAGTAGAATTTGATTTCCCCACTCTAATATACTAGCCAACAATGAAGCATACCATACTAGAGGTGAATACCACAATTTTTGCAGAGTTAGCACACCCCTCAAGTGTAATACGATTTCTGGTTGGTAAACTCGGCCTCTCCATGAAAGATATGTGCCCAACACACCCTAAATTTTCCCCCACTACAGAGAAACATCCTTCAATGAGAGTATGCAATCCAACACAAAATATTTGACCTCGTTTCAACCCAAACTTAGTCAGAAATCATGAAACTCTTCCTCCACCAAGAGAAACTCAACTTAAAGAGAATAAACTCAACTTCTATGAAGATCATTGAAGAAATATGGATGCGAAAATTATATATTTCCCAAAAAGTTGTGAATGCACATTGTTAACGATTTTATTTTCCTTGCGCGTGGGGTCTTTTAATTTTTGAAATCTCGATGGGGACATTACATATTTCCCAAAAATTTATGAATGCACATTGTTAATGGTTTTCTTTTCGTTGCGTGTGGGGTATTTTATTTATTTTTTGTTTGAATAGTTGACGCTAAATTGGGCGCCATTAGCATGGATTTAGCGTCGACTATTGATGGAAAATGTTATCAATTTGGGGCGCTAAATGGGGCGCAAATTGTGCCTCGTTTAGCAAAAATTGTGGAATATTGTGAAAAAAGGAATAAATAGTGTGTTTGGGAGGTAACTCACCCACTTCGACATGAAGAAGATCCACTAGATGAGTGAGTAAACTATTGAAATTGGCTAGAGGATAGTTATCAATGTTCTCTATAGTTGGAGGATCAAAATTTCCTTAAGGAGGAGGAGGAAACACATCTCTTCTTAGGGGATGTCATCAATACCCCCAAAAAAAGCCTCTTCTTCTTCTTTTTTCCAACTAGAGGGTTCACATTATCTTGACCCCCTCTTATGGAGATATTAAAATCATTTGGTGCTTATACTAGTTCACTTTATGAGGAATCAAGAATTTCAAGTCTATGCCTTGTTAGAGGTAACCCCGACAGGAATCAAGGAGGAATACCTTTGTTCCTCTTAGAATGATAAGGAGACTGATAAACCACTTTGAAATGGTCTAAACTAAGTTGAATATTGTAAATATTTGAAAATAAAAATGACTCATTTGGATTTCTAAGTGTGACACCAATCAACAGAACACTACAAAAAAACTTTGAAAATACAACCAGCAAACACATTCCTTCAAATGCTAGCGGATAGTGATTAAATCCCAAGGTCCAATTAGTAAGGAGCTAAAAAAGGGCCTTCCAAAGTTCCACCTAGGTCGATGGTGAGGGCCTGAATAAAACTAGTGAAGATATGGGTGATAGTTATAGTAACCCCACAAATTTATCATCCAAGGTGAAATCCCCTTTCAAAATAATTAGGTAACCTCTAGGGAGGGATCTAATAGTGTTTCTCTATCTATCGTAGGTATCACAAGCACTTCTCACTTGTAACTACTCATGTAAAACCTAGACTGGGTTGCTAAGGTTACCTATTCACAATTATAATCAGGTATAATAGTTGTGGATTAGGCTTTCATGTTGGGGAGGGATACATGAAACTTCATCCTATGGAAAAACAATTGGGTAGGAGGAGTCACTTAGAGTAACAAACCAACTAGTCCATGGTCTCATTGCATACCAATGCCAATGCCAATACCAATTCATACCATAACATACCATTTCACATCCCATATCATATTAATACCATACCATTTTTTACCAATACCAATGCATACCATTGCATACAAATACCATTGTGTACCATTGTATACCAATGTCTCATCTAACCATGTCAAATTTTGACCTAACCCCTAAGCCATTGAACCTTAAATACTTAAGCCCTAAAACATAAACCCTTAATCCCTCAACCTTAGTTAATCACTAATCCCATAACAAAAAAGTGCTAAATCTCATAACCCCCAAGCCATCCACCCTTAAACACGTAAACCCTAATATCTAATCCATTAATCCATAAAACCCTATGCCCTAAGCACTTAAACATTAATCCCCTATCCCATATTAATCCCTAATCCATTAACCATTAAACTACCTAACCCATAAGCACCAAATCCCTTATCTATTGACTCTTAATCCATTAAAACCTAACCCCTAATATCTTAACCCTTAATACCTTGACACTTAATCCCTTAAAACCTAACCCGTAATCCTTTAACTAGTTGTACAAGTCAGAGAGAGTGCATAGAGTAGTTGAAATGTTTTCACAAATTAATAGAAGGAATATGGATTCTTGGATTTTTTTTTCAAAATGCAGTGACTGAGGGAATGGTGGTTGTCTTGGATATTTGATCAACATGGGTTTGGGCATGAGAAATGTTTTTGTTGACATAGAGACCGACTATCCCACTCTTAATCAATTGGATTCATGTAGATATCCTTTAGAGATACTAATAATTCAGAGTTGTTTCTGTAAAATTCCTACTAGATTTCCTTTAAATTTTTCTTCTTGTATTGTTGTTTTGTTCTCAATAAATCATTTACTAGTGTAAGGTATTTACATAAACAATAAATGTGCCCATATGAAAACTAGGGTAATGCTCCACTTGTCTAATAAGTCAACAACCTAGAAATGTTAAAACAATTCCCAAGATAGCAAGGTTAGTGAGGGTGCTTCCTCCAATGAAATAACCAACTCATCAAATGACGGATCTCATGGATATGTTTGCAATAGTGGCCCCTTGGTTTTCATAAAAACCCCCTTAAAGAGATGTATTTCCTCAAAATGTGTGCCATTCGTACCAATGCATGTGCAAGAAACCATCTCTCCTCAAACCAAGGGCCAAAAGTGGGACAACCTAGGAAAATACACATAAAGGGTGAAACATCCCACTAAACCAATCTAAAAAAAACCCCAAAACCATGTGCTATGAATGAAACATTCTGATAATACCATCAATCATCTAAAAACCATGGGGCACTCTAGAACTATGTGCAGGGTAGTTAGGCCTCCTCAATAAATGTGCCAAGATGTAATGACCAAGGGAGCATTCCATGATATGAGTTAGCCAACCTCATTGAAAGATCAACCAAATTCTAAAAATAGGGCCCCAAATATAAGGCACTCCTCACGAATATATCTCAACCATTGAATGAAAAACACACTTTCCAAGGCATGCACCTTAGGGATATGTGCCCTATATTGAGGGAACACTATCTCAAGGAGTATCAAGCAATGAGCAATAAAACTCAGGGAAAAACCTTAGTTGATGAGTATCCCTCTCCATGAATGTGCTAAGGGTAAAAAGAGTGAACCATATATGTAAGACCCTCATCAAGCCCATTTATCTATCAATATCCACACGAAATATGCAAGCCTCCAAATATGAAATGATTCCCCAAGAGATGATGCTAAATGAAACAATAAGTATAAAATACACAACCGATAACCATCAAGACACACATCTTCCAAACACAACCTGCTTGGGCATGGTCTTCAAACTGTAACGTCCCGCTCTTGCGCGCACTGAGCAAACTTATTCTTTGAGGACACTTGCTTGCAAGTGCTTCAGATTATTATATTGTTGGTTGTTTGATTATGATTGTGAGGAATTATGGATATGATGATATGTTATTTTGTTGTATTGACATAGACAGGTGCTATTGACTGGGTTCTCCTGAGTGTGTAGGACTTTGGACCTTGAGGATGTAGAGGAATCAGTGAAACACCTTAGACTTTGAATCGAGTCAGGAGTGGATTGTTGGGTTGAATATTGTTGATGTGACATATGTACATATAATTAGATGTTATGATGATTGATTATTATTGTTGACATGATTCGTTGATGGATGCAGGTTGACGATAGCTTGTTGACCAGACTCACATGTGGAGTAGAGGTGTCATGCACGACAACCAAAGACTTTGAGGGAGAGGTGTGGGAGAATCCTTTCCACAACCTACTATCACTCCCACCGTGGCTCAAACTGTAGGTTAACGATTAACTAGTTCGAGAAGACCCATGATTCCGTGAGGGCAGACTACGACAATCGCTCACAATGATTCTAAGGGGCGCACAATAAGGCAGGGGCCTTATTCCTTAGAGGCCCTTAGTCTCCCACAAGATCACCTAGCAGAGTATTGAATTCAGGGGTTTTTGACATCTACCAAAGTCAGTCAAGAGGTGAGTGGCATTCTTGGAGCACGTAGTGCATCTTGAAGGGCACGTCATGCAAGGAAAATGGAAAGAGGCGTGTGGAACCCTTGGAGCACTTAATGTGTCTTGAAGGGCACGCCACCCAAGAAAAATGGAAAGAGGCAAGTGGCACCCTTGGAGCACCTAGCTCGTCCTGAAGGGCACGTTGTGAGTTTAACGGGTAAGTGAATAAACCTAGATGGCCTTAAAATGAATGATGTGATAAGCAAGATTTAAAAACAATTTCCCTAATAAAAATGTCGTCCATCCTAGAGAAATTAAAACCTAGGTCTAAGTAGCACATGTGGTCAAATAATAATAATAATAATAATAATTAAACATGTAACAAGAAGGGGGGGTAAGAAATTCAAATTAATTTATTAAAATCAAATTATAATCGAGGATTAAAATTTTAAAAGGGGAAATGGTTGTTTTATCTACTTATGCTAATTTAATTTTTAGTTAAAAATAAAAGACGCAAATGGTTATTTTATCTACTTATACTAATTTAATTTTTAGTTAAAAAGAAAAGAGGGTAAATGGTTGTTTTATCTACACTTGCTAAATTGATTTTTAGTTAAAAAGGGAAAATGAGGGAAACTTAAAAGAAATAGTAAACTTAAGGAAAAAGGGGAAACATAAAGAAAAAGTTGAATGCCTAACTTAGTAAGGAATCTTGCCTTGGGAACTTGCTATTTTTGAACTCAACAAGGAATTAAGTAAGGTGTGTGATCCAGGTGGATATCGGTGGCCACCCACCTTTTCCAAATGGCTCAAAACGACTTTCTAGCAATTTTGGCAATTTACTATTTTTAGCAGGTTTTAACTTCCGGGGCCATTTTG
>JZKD02S0026704.1:390364-417628 GCA_000966675.3 Picea glauca | reverse complement strand
GCCGTCACATCTCTTCTCAGAGATAAGATGCCACCATTCTAGCGAGTCTTTCACTCTGTATTTTACAGTCTCTGTACATTTATTTCATTAATAGAAATCGTGTATTACTGTATATATGTGACTCTTGCTATTTCCACTATATCTATGTTATATTGTTGTCTCTCTTGCAATATCTCTAAATATTTATTTGTTATATCTTCGCTCTCATTTCGTGCTGAAAATAATCCGGATCAGCGTGAGTCATTAAGATTTGTAAGGGAATATTGGGACACCATGGAGCATTTTTAGGAATGCTTTTAGGTGGGTGAGAAAAATAAGAATATTAAATTAATTAATAAAATTGATTTTCCAGTACAACTAGGGGATGGGTGACATGTGTACGGGGGAGGTTTTTCCTAATTAAAATTTATGAAAAAGGAATTTAATGAGAATTTGGGAAACTAATTACTTAAAATTTCTATAAAAAGGATGGAGGAGGAGGAGTATGGATCTGATCTTTTTGCGTAACTTTACGCTGCTAAATTTTTCCTTGACTGAAATTTCTCTTGTGGGATTTGGGATACCCATCTTGAGTAATGAGTGGTAGATCGACCTTGCGAGGTGAGATGGGTGATAGAAGTTCTCTCATATTATGTCTGTGGCCCCTTTGTGGCTTGGGGGGCTCATGGGGAAGAAGAATACCCCTAGCGTTGGCTGGGAGGTATCGATGAGGTCACATCGACTGGAAAGTGAGAGCTGGATGGAGCGTGCATGAGAGAATGACTCGAAGCTTCCGCATTAGGATAAGGTACGCATGTTTAAGTTGTTACTTGCAAATGAAATTTCAATTATGCATGTTATTTCCTATGCTCGATTGAAGATTTCATTGCCATGAGATTTCTTGTAGAGCTTTCGCATTAGGATAAGGTACACATGTTTAAGTTGTTACTTGCAAATGAAATTTAAATCACGCATGTTATTTTATGTGCTCGATTGAAGATTTTGTTGCCATGAGCTTTCTTGCACCTGATTTCCTATGGTATTTGTAATCCCCTTGCTCGTTGTATTCTGAATTAATTTCTTGTGGTGAACCCAACCTCTTATTGCAATGACTTCTCTATGTTTGTTTTATTGATTATTATGAAGAAATTTATGTTTTATCTTCTCTCCCTTATCCGTTTAGTCATTAGTCCATTCCTGAGAAGTAGGCCAGGAGCCGAATCGACGGTTGTCACTTCGGTGTTTAAAGACCTATAGATTGAAATGCCCTGCTTTCCTGTGCATGGATGATGAGTGAAGGATAAAAAAATTTCCCAGTCATCTATCCCTTACTTATCTCTGCGTTTTTCTCTTATGATTTATCCCTGATCTTTGTGCCTTCTTGTGAATGAGTACCTCTTCGTTTTGATTGTTTAAACTCTGAAAACCTTGGTGTTTCCTTACAAGATTATTTTTTCATTTCTTGTGATTGATTACTTCTATGTTGTCTTGCATTTGATTATCTCTAAGTGTTCTTGTGGATCTCTACATTTAATTTATATCTGCATCAAATTACCTCTGTGTTCCTTTTATCCCTGCACATAAACAACCCATAAATTAACTATGTGATTTCAATTCATCTTTGCATTTCTTTTGAATGTTTATCTCTGCAATTCATCTCTAGTCGATTTCTTGGCATATTATCTCAACAAAAACGTTGGTCATCTTCAACAAAATAGTGGCTCCTCTTTCGACTATGATTTCATCCTCCTTTAACTGCATTTTGGTAGATATTACCATGCTAGATCGTGTATCTTTAAGCTGCAATTTCGTGTTCTTATTTTAATGCCATTCGATGCCCTTTTGTGTTGTGTTTCGATGTCTTTTTCTCCACCAATTCGTGCTTTTATTTGTCGGAAAAAACATGGTTTTTAAATGCCCATGATTTTCTTCATGACTGAAGTACCATACCATAATAAATTTTTGTTACCTTTGATGATAATGCAATTTTTTTTCCAGAGACGTTCATATCATTGCTTAAGATCACATACACCAAACCAATTTGACGTGGTCATATTGTTCTTATGTTCTTTCTTGTTTAAGAAGTTAAATGACCATTTCTTGGTCACGATTTTATGGCATAAATGCCCAGTTCTTGCTCACGATTTTAATGGCAGAAATGCCTAGTTTTTACTCACGATTTTCTGAGTGATTCACTTCACCTCTGCGTTATCTGCGATATCATTTTTTTACTCTACAATTTCCAATTTTTGGCTCAGTAATTAACATGTTTTTAACTTAGCCATTTCCATTATTTAACTGAGTGATTCCCTTAAAGTTTATTACTGACAGCCATTTTATTGTGAGCAATTTTTATAATGGAGGGATTTTATAAATGAGTGATTTTGTGATGAGTTGTTTTTATATTTGATATACAACAAATTGATATAGCCTTCACACAATGAGTTCATCCTTTGCACATCGATTTCATCCTTTTAATACACAACAATTTCCCTTAATTCACAATGATTTCAGTTTTTACACAGTCAGGGTGCATTCACCTTGATTACTCAACGATGTCTACACAATGATTTCCATATATGATTATTGATTGATAGCATGTTTTGTTGACCGCCATTATTAATAGGTAGCAATGTTTTGTTGACAACGATATCAGATTGAATGACAACATATTTTGTTGATTGATAGTGTATCGTGTTGACATTCATTATTAATAAATAGAAATATTTTGTTGACAACGATATCATATTATATGACAACGAATTACATGCCAACGATATATATTTGACTAAATCTTTTACTTAGACAACGATTATAGTGTTATTCCTTGTCATTCCTTTATATTGTTAATTAGCGAATTATGTGACAGCGACTTGCACGCCAACGATATATATGATTAAATCCTTTATCTAGATCGAGAATTAGAGTGTTATTCCTTGTCATTCCCTTACATTGTTAATTATTTTTAGTGAATAGAGAATTAATATCATGGATAGCGTTTTAAATATTGTTGAAAGTAATGCTATTACACAACGATATTTATTATCAATTAATTATGGTTATTTACCCAACAATATCATTATAATTATTGATAGTTTATCAATAGAGTCATCCAGAGACTTGTTAATTTAGACAACAATGCCAAATATTTAATAAGCAATGTAGATCACTTTTTAATGTTAAGTAGTTCACTTATTTTAATGGACAGTGTTTATTTGTTGACAGGCTTATTTTGATTTTGTTAAGTGATTATAATAGTTCACATTTATGGTCACATTTAGGATAATAGTAACAATTATAATAGTTCACTCCTTCGCACTTAGACATCTTGCTTAATAGACAATGGTTATGGTTTGTTGGAAAATTCGTTTAATAGCTTGCGCAATTTAAATTGAGTGATGTCATGTTGTGTCTTGTTGACTTGTTTTTTGGGTGCGTGGGTATAGTCTTCTTGTCAGTTAATTTGGTCTCCTAGCGCGTGGGATTCTTCTTGGGTTATTGGTCTAGATATGTTATGTTGCGCCAAGGTTACTATCACGGTTGTCGCGTGGTGACGACACAATTCCTTATGAGGGGATCATCGTGCACCCTGATGGATAGAGGAGAACAATAACCTGGCCAGAGTCTTGTGCTTGCCAATGTGGACATATCGTTCATTGTAGTGGATGTTGGTTCTTTGTCTGTAACTCCTTAATGCGTTGGGCTTTGCGTGCCATATAGGTTTGCATTTACTGGTCGATGAAGCCGTTGTGTCGGGTGGTTGATGTTGTCCTTTAGCTTGTAGGCGTTGTCTTTCTTGTGTCGGGCGGGTAGTTGGTTTTTTTTGTCTTGACTATCACATGTTTTGTCCAGTTGCATGACGTGCAAGTGTGTTGAGTCGTTGTTTTCTGTTTCCTGAATGTGTAAGTTGTGTTCGTCGTCAAGTCATGCTGATTAATTGTTTTTGTTGATTGCCATCCTGCTTTAAAAAAAAATTGCACTTTCTTTGTGTCGCATGTAGTCATAATGATTGGGGTCGTTACACAAACTAGTACAATTACTCATACAATATGAGGGGTAACATGTAGAATATTTCATCCATATGTAATCCAATTGATTTAGGATACCGCTATTGCAAGATGAGGCAAGAGGGCATATTTAAGAGTTGTTAACAAAATTACAAATGACAAATGCCATGCTTCAAGCAATTAAAAACAAGCCTTTGTGAAAAGAGTGATAAGTTAGCTTGTGTGGTAGATGAAAGCACTATATATATATATATATATATATATATATATATATATATATATATATATATATATATATATATATATATATCCAAACAAAGAATTATTACACCACAGATGGCCTTCGTTCATTTGTCAATGGAAGACATCATTAATGCACATACCTCACAATGATTTGAATAAGAAATTTTGTTAACTTCATTATTTTTATATTGTTTGCATTTTAATGTTGGGCATAATTTTTTTATTATGTTTTATTAATAACTAAACATAAAATAATTAAACAAAATAAAATATTTTAATCACCTAGAATTGGGCGAAAATTTAATAAATTAAAGTTGAATTTTAGTTTCCTATTTCTTATCAAAACATCAATATTCAATCTTAATGATTTCACTAAGTCCTAAAACCCTCCCATATCGTCATCAACAGACCCGACATAGTTATCACATTTTGAAGAAATTTCAATGTTGGACCCATTCACTAATAACTATGTCGAGTCGGTTGATGACATTGTAGATGAGTATGTTGGAAGACATTCCATAAAATTTCAAGAGAGTTCTGACCAATATTTTGTATATGGGAATGATGAATGATGAAAATGATCAGACCACATAATGAAGGTTCATGAAAACATGGAGGATCTTGAAGATTATGTGGGGACTTCAAGCATCCTTGACTCTTGAAACCCTCGCATACCATCAATGTATGTGTCTCGTCTAACCATGTCAAATTTCGACCTAACCCCTAAATCCTACGCCATTTACCCTTAAAGCCTTAATCCCTAATCCCTAAACCCTTAAGCCCTCAACCTTAGTTAATCACTAATCCCTTAACACAAAAGTCTTAAATCCCTTAACCCCCAAGCCATCGACCCTTAAACACTTAAAATCTAATCCCTTAATCCATAAACCCCTATTCCCTAAGAACTTAAACATTAATCCCCTATCCCATAATACTTAAGCCATTAACCATTAAACTACCTAACCCATAAACGCCACATCCGTTATCTCTTGACCCTTAATCCCTTAAACCATAACCCATAACTCCTTAAAACTTAATCCTTGTGCCCCAAATCCCTAAATCCCATAATCCTCAAAGCCCCTATCCACTTAACCCCCAACACCTCAACTAATTAACTATTTGGGTACATCCGATGCTAAACCCCATTCACTGTTGACCGTGTGACATTCATGGATGAGATTGGTGATGGGCATGCTGGAAGACATTCCATGACATTTCAAAAGAGTTTCGACAAGAATTATGTATATGTGAATGATATATGATGACAATGAGACTCCATGATGAACGTTGATGCAAAAGTGGAAGATCTCAAAGATTATGTGGGGACATCAAGAATCCTTGAGTCTTAAAATCCTCGCATATCGTCAAGGCATGTGTCTAGTCTAACCATGTCAAATTTCAATGCATACAGGAACAATTTGAAGAAATTTAAAGTTTTTCCCCATTCACTTCTCACCGCGTGACATCGGTGGATGAAATTGGTGATTGGCGTGTTGGAAGAGGTTCCATTAAATTTCAAGAGAATTCCGACAAATCCCTAACTCCCTTAACCCCTGAGCCATTGACCCTTAAAGACTTAATCCCTGATGCCTAATTATCCTTTAATCCATAAACCTTATTTAATCACTAATCCATTAACACAAAATCCCTAAATCCCCTAACCCCTAAGCCATCAACCCTTGAAAAAATAACACTAATCCCTAATCCCTTAATCCATAAACCCATATGCCCTAAGACTTAAACATTAATCCCTAAGCCATTAAAAATTAAACTACCTAACCCATAAGTGCCAAATCCCTTATCTCTTGACCCTTAATCCCTTAAACTCTAACCCCTAATCCATTAACCCTTAATCCATGTACCCCAAATCCCTAAATCCCATAAACCTCAAACCCCTATCCACTTAACCCCCAACACCTCAACTAATCAACTATTTAGGCTAATCTGGCTACATTTGGTGCTACTTCTGGTGCAATTTATAGCGCTAATTGGGGCTCTAAATCAGGCGCTAAAAGGGGAGTTATTTCTGGCACTAAAGGGGGAGTTATTTCCAACGATAAATGGGGCGCAAGTTTTGGCGCTATTAGCGCCTAAATTTTTTGGTGGGCGAAAAAGAGTAATAAATCGCTCCATCCCGATAAATAACATCGACTTTTTCAAAAAATTGAAGAAAAATACACTAAAACCAACTTTGGAAGCAAAAATGGGAGCAAATCACAACGATTTGTTGTAGTGAGGTTTCTCCAGTGATTGAGATGATGTTGCATTTCCGTCAAGGTTCATCCTTTCAATCCTTTGAATGATATCATCCAAATGAGCTTCCTACTCTAATGAAGCGGTTGGAAATTATTTATGAAGGGGAGATGGTGGTTCAAAAGGAGATTCTAGAGATTGATCCAAGATAGGGACCCCCATTTCAGTATGTTGAATCCCATTATCAAACTTGTGATATGTCTTTACATGGGTGAATATATCAAGATGATTAAGTTGTTTCTCAACATTTTTGTCATTCTTGGAGGATTCAAGAAAAAAAACATCTCTAGAATGAATGAAAATTTTATTTACCTCATTGTAAATATGATATGCCTTACTAGTATTTGAGTGCCCCGAGAATATGCACTTTCGAATACTTGAATCAATATTGTTTCTTAGCTCCTTAGGAACTAAGGCATAGTAGGTGGAACAAAAGACCATGAGATGCCTCATCGAAGGAATGCAACCATACCACATTTCATAAGGATTCTTATTCCCAAGATCATGATATGGACTCTTATTTTTTATATATTATGCACATAGAACTGCATCATCCCAAAAAATCAATTTCACATTTTTGAAAAACATCATGGAATGAACCATATTTAAGAGATTCATGTTCATTCTTTCAGTTACACCATTCTATTGGGGATTTTGAATTGTGGTTTGATGTTGAATCCCATGTCACAGAAGACAATTTTCAAATTCAATAGATGTATATTCTCCTCCATTATCAATATGAAGAGTGACAACATGTAATTGTGCTTCATTTTGGATCCATACATAAATAAAATAAAAGTTTCAAAATCTTGTGATTTTTATTTCAACAAATACATACAATATATCCTCGTGTAATCATCAATTAAATAAATGATATATTTTGTAACATTCAGTTCCACTGAGCACATTTATACTGACTTATTCTTTGAGGACACTTGCGAGCAAGTGATCCAGTTATGATACATTATGATTATGCTTTGCCTATGAGTTATATTATGATGTCATTGTGATTATATGTTAAATTATAGACGTATATATCTATTTATAGGTATTATTGATGAGTTTCCCTGAGTGTGCAAGATACATGACACGTTGATAATGTTGATGGCATCAACAAACTTTCTTGGACTTCGGATTGAGTCAAGTAGCGGACTTGTATTTAGTTTGAGTTTTGAGTATTGATTTACATGTATATATGATGATTTTAGTATGGATTCTATGTATATGGATTATTGACAATTTTCTTGTCAATGGATACAGGCTCGACGATGCTTGCTAATCCGACTCACATAAGGATAAATGGGTCATGCACAAAAACCAAACAGTTGAAGGAGAGGTGTGGCAGCGTCCCTGCCACGACCTACTATCACTCCCATTGTGTCCTGAACACATGGTTAATGATTACCTCATTTTGAGAGGTCCACAATGTCGTGAGAGAATATTTAGGCAGTCGCTCACGAAGAATTATAAGGGGCGTGCAATAAGGTGAAATCCTTATTCCTTGTACAACCCTTAGTCTCTCACAAGGTCGACTGAGTCGAGTGTTGACTCCAAGTATCGAACAAACTTCCAAACTAGTCAAAGACGAGTGGCACCCTTGGAGCACGAAGGTGCATTTTGAAGGGCACGTCGCATAATTAAATTGTGATTCAATAAAAATACAGATGGCCTAGAAAATATAATAAAAATATTATACCTTGTTAGAAAAAAGTATTTAATTAATTATTAAATTCTAAACTTGAAATCTAAAAAGACTCTAAGTAAACATAAAATTGGAATAAAGAGATTATACTATTGATTTAAATAAATAAAGAAATAAGAATAAAGTGGGTAGATGCACATGTGTGCATGCAAATAATAAAAGAGATCTTTAAATAAAAAGAAATTAAAACATGAGAGAATAAGTGGTTCACATAGAGTAACATCTCGAGTCAATCTACCACTAATTCTAACTTAAAGAATACTCCTAATCCAACTCAAACTAAAATCTAGTTAAGGGACACAAATTAAATGGGGGAATGGGGAACTAAGGGACAACTAAGAACAAAAATAGGAGCACATTGGGGAATGTGAGGGAAATCGCCTAAAAAAATAAAATAAAAAGGGATTTAACATGTGCAACTTGGGGAGAGTGTGATACATGTAGTGGGTGAATAATCTTTTAATTAAATTATAAAAAATTAATTGATTGTGCATGTGGATATGTGTCATTGGAAATTTTTCTATAAAACAAATGGAGAGGAAAGAAGATGGGATCACTTTTGGAAAGTAGTGTTATGTTGTCAAATTTTTTTTAACTAGTTTACTTGTTGAGAGTTGGGTTCGAAACTTTGAAAAGAGTGGAAGCTCTTCCTTGCAAGGAAATTTTGGTGCTATTGGTTTTTTGGTTTACTGTGTGTGGCCCATTTGCGGCTCAGGAGGCTAAGGGGCAAGAAGAGTACCTCTAGAATTGGTTGGGAGGTACCAATGAAGTTTTGGGATTGGGAAGTGAAGAATTGGGTTTTACGCAAGTTTCAGATTATAGATCACTTTGAATTGTTCAAAATAGGGTCATCATGTATAACAAGTTACGATTTTAGACGGATGTAACATGAAGAGTAGACTGAGTTATTGATATTTTTGTAATGTATTTCTCAAATTTTAAATATATAATGGCATTCGAGCACTCAAAATTTTATCTTAAATCAAGTTTAGATTGAATTGATCAAATCGAAGATATAGTTGTAGAATAGATTACAAAATCCAAATTTAATTAAATTCAAATAAGTGCACTGTTTTTACTTCTTGGGAGTATCTACACCCTGTGTACTCGGGTTGCGTTAGTAGTGCCTGTAATCTAGTGGAATTGTTGTACCTGGTTATAGAACTAAATAATGTGAATTTAATTTAGGATAATAATTTAATACCTCAATTGGCATTCAAAACGTTATTTGACATTTCTGGATTGTACCTGGTGTCTTAGTGAATGGTTACTGAGGATAGTTGTTATATATTGCATCATTAGATCGCTAGGTTGATCTCAGCAGATCGGAATTCCAGTTGTTGAAAACTCGTCGTACTCGAGTGCATAAGATAACCTGCGATCAAATCACTGGCTATTTCTGGAGTTCACGATAACTTCATTGCAAACGATAATAAGTTCATGGTATTTAGTCTCTAATTATAGTAAATTAAATTTAGAATAAATGATATAACATAATGTATTTTTATATGTTCGAAGAATATTATGGTAAGATTGAAGTTTAAATTAAATGGTGGATAAGTAAAACATTCCATAACTTGGTCATGACATCTACAATAGTTGATAACAGAATACTTGCAATAAGGAAGGGAATTCAAAATTTATACCTTAAACAAAATATGGCCATTGGCACAACTTAAGCATTTAGACATAAACCTACTCCTATTTTTAACTTGTACTAGTAGAGCTTATAAGGTTCCTATATACTAACAATTTCATGCTAAAATTGAGTTATTTTTAATGACTTGTTTAAGAAAGTTTTATTTGGGGAGATAAAAGAATTGGAATAATAATTAGCCAATTCATAAATACTGGAGGTTAAATGTTATACTTTTATGGAAAATATAACAGAAATTAAATAGACTATAGTGATGATCTGATCTCTTGTTTATTTTTACTTATCTCAACTTGAATTAGAATTTCAATTTTATACTTATGTATTACTTTCTTATGGATGATTAATTTTAAGAGTATGATATATATGGTGGCAGCACAAGATGCACAAACCTATGGAAAGTGTTAGATTTCAATCAGTAGAAGTTTACTCATAAATTTATTTCTCAACAAATGATAGATTTACTTGAAAATATATGATAGGACTAAGACTCTTAATGAATTGTTCATCCCATACATGATAGAGTATTCCTATTTATATGATAGGTATTAGTGAAAGAAAAAAAAATCATGTTTATAGTATTTGCTTACATTTATGTTGTGTACAGAGTGTTTGTTACATATTTATTTCCACTAGATCATGCAAATTAGAATGTATCAATCCATTTTTTCTACATGAACTAGAAGTGGAATTATGGAAATGTTTTTTTCTATATATCTTTTCCAAGGATACAAGTATCACATTGTTTCAATTTCCTAGGAATAGTAGGAAAACTAGAAACACCATTATTTTTCAACAAATGAAGGTTGTCATAATTAATGTGTCAAAATATAGCATTCCATAAGAGACTAGATAGAAATGTACCTTCATCATGGAGTGAGAGGTATGCATAATTTTAAGCATGAACAAATGTCTCTTTCAACTTTAGCAATATTTCATCCTCCACCACTGTCATAATGACAATGTTGTCAAAATCCTTCCTTATTTCAATTTTTCCATCGAAGATATGAATAGAGGGGTCTTTCTATAAAATGTGCACAAGAGACAACAAGTTCCTTCATAGCTTATGAAGACAGAGTACATCATGTACAAGATAATATAGGCATCCAGTCAATTTAATCCTAAAGGTGTTGATTCCCGAAGGTTTAAGACTTGATTTATATGCAAAATCGATTATCCATCTACATTGTCATTGAAATATTCAAAGAAGAATCTCTAAAAGGTCATGTGGCATGTTGCACCTATGTCAAGAATCCATGAATATCTCCAAGAATAAAATGAAGTGTTGAATAAATCTTCATTTACTCCAATATTGCAATGGGAAACAATACAATGAGTAGATTCAGATGCTTTACCTTTCGCCAAAAATCTGATACTTTATCATTTTCTTCTTTTTAATATTTCTTGTATTTGATCTTATCGCAAGTGCTTCTACATGTATTTTCCTCATGTCCATTATTTTTGTAATAGTCACCATGAATATCAAATCTCTTACGAGGATTATGCCTACCCCCCTTGCATCTAAAATTATTTCTTCCAAATCCTCTTTTACTTCCTTCTCCTCTAGAATAATCATGTGATTGATTCTTCCCTTTTCTGAGCAAGACGTATGGTCTCTCCAGTGGGATGAGATAGATTCAATTTCTCTAGTATGTTAGATAGAGAATCGGGTTAATAAACATGTTACTTCACTTCTCCATAAGGCAACAAAAATAGCTCTGCTAGTTCCAAATTCTTGGGAGAGATAGCAGTCATCTTCATGATATTGTTGTTTACCATCAATGCAAGCTCGAAAACCCCCTTCTTTATTCATATCATCTTTATATTCATGTATTGACATGGCCCGTGCAACTAGATTGTTTGTACCAACCCCTACAACCTTCCATCCTCCATAATTTCCACTCGGATCACTTATAAAAATATAAAACCCGCACTACAAGGAGAATGCATTCCAGCGCATATTTTTGCAGAGGTTTTTACTGTTACAAAATTTGTCAGAATTTTCAAAAAAAACTCTGCTACAACCTCCTTTATTGGATACAAAGGTTTTAGAATATGTTCCATATAACTAAAAAACATTAGGTGGATGGAAGTTTTAGTAAAGGTTTTTTTTTCGGTGTTGTTCTTGTCAAAAACACACTAGTGCAATGTTGACAAACACACATCGGTGTGTTACTATAATAAAATGCATTGATACATTAATATAATAAGAATTCCTCAAATCTTAATGCAATACAAAAATTCCCTGGTGAGTTTATAACTATTGTGCATCGGTTCCATCCATTTCTTTGTATACAAAGCATCAATGCTCTGATAATTACTATGTATTGTTTCTCCTTTGTTTTCGTATGAAGCACTGGTGTGCTTTAGGATTTGTCCACCCTGGTGTGTTTAAGTTATAGTTAGCATTGTTTCATGTCCCCATTTTTTGGTTCCCCTATTTTGTAGTAGAAGGAACTTTTGTGGATTGTCAGTGGAGAAAAAGGAGTGAAAGGGGGGGTCTTTTAATGTCACTTATTTAGGAGAGGGTAGGAAAGTAAAGTAACTTTAGATTAATAAGTTAATTAAATATTATTAAAGTGACTTTTAATCCTAAAGTGAAAATTGGAGGGAAAATAAGGGTTATGTTTGATTTGGTCAAAAAGGGGGGAAATTCTAGAAAGATTGATTTAGTAAAAATGGGGAAATCTAGAAGGTATGGAGGAAGGATAAAGAAGGGGTTGGGAAAGTATAAAATAAGGGTAACCCCTCACTTATAATTATTATGATTTGATATCTTATTGAATGATCTTGCAGCTAGTGTTTTCATTGGGGTTTTGGGAAAAACCCTTCCACTATTGGTTTGGTTTAAGTGGTGCAATATCCACCCTAGCTAAACAAGAGGGGAATCCATCCAGGGGTTCCATTGGAGATAGAAAACAAGGAGGAGGATCCATATAGGGTCTTAATTAGAGCTTCACTTGGGATTTTGGCCTATTTTTAGAGGGATACTAAAGTGCCCAGGAGGTTTACAAAGTTTCCTGGATAGGGTTAAGCTCAAACATCTGCATATTTCCATAGGGTTTCAAAGAACCAGTTCGAAGGAATCCCCAGAGGTTGAGAAATGAGTGTCCCACAACGCCTCGCTAGACACATAACCTTGTCTTGCGAGGCCCTCAATAAGGTTTTCTACAATCCGAGCAGTCCATTTGAGTCAGATCCATGGGGCAGGATGGTTATTTGCAAAGCAACAATGTTGTAGCAGGTCCCATGAGGATAGAAAATCCTTAGAGAAGTTGAGATAATTTATTGGCATCATTCAAATTTTTCTTTAAGTTTTATTGTTTGTTGAAGTTGTTAGAGGAGCCATTAGACTTCTATTGTTGATTGTATTTCCATTCTCCATTTATAATAAAGGATGCCAATGTTGTCATTTCCCTTGTTTGTGTGCTTGGATTCAAAATGTGCTCGGTGCAAGTTCACCTAATGTAATTCATCTAAATTGTTTGAGGAAATTCATATATCAGATTGGTATATGATATATTTGAGTATAAATTGTTTAAAAATGGAACCACACCAACAACATCATAATTTTCATAGAAAAATACTTAAATTATAGCTTAGCCCTGTTGGGAACATTACAATGGTATCAGAGATGGTGATATTACCAGCCTATAATCGCATGGTTTACATAAGAACTAGAGGTAAAAATTAGCATGGAAAAGGGGATGATAGAACTTATGAAGGCCATAAAGGAAAATCAGGAGAAATTGGAAAGAGGTTAGGAAAAGCTATGCTTATTAGCTGAGAAGAAGGGAAAAGGGCCCAAATCTAGAAAGGTTGATGAAGAAAAAATATAAACTCATGATGGGGGTTTCGCATAATCACAAGGGAAATTGCATGCATCTAGACATGTTGAGGATGTGTGAATAAAGGAAGACCAAACAAGAGACTATGATACATCATCATAGCTATCTGATGAAGACGAGGATGCTAATATGTCAGATGGGTATACCTCTAATGAATCAGCAATAGAAGACGTTGTAGCAACTTATGATGACATGTTCCAATTTGTCGATGTTGAGGATCCCACAACTTTCATCGTGTATTATGCTTATGATGTGGAAATTTTAAGTGTGATAGAACCTATGCTTGATGAGGATTCAACAACATATATGAGTTATGATGTCGATGATGAGGAGGATGTGATTGTACCTCAATAGGTTTTGGAAGACCAATTATTGGTCAAGGAGGAGCAGATTGTGCAGGTGTTGACAAGGGAAGATGGTACTCATAAGTTTATTGAAAATATTATATGTAAATATCAGATGGAGGAGAAAATAAAAGGAGTTGCAGATGGGATCACTAGTTCTCAATTATGCATCATCAAAGAAACACTAGAGCAGATGAAATCCAATTACTTGTAGTTATTCATGGATAGGGACCTTGCTCTTAAGTTCATTAAAGACAAGGAAAGGGAGATTGAGGATATTTTTTTCCAACTTAGTTTTTCATGCTCTTCATCATTGACAACCATAGATACACATGAGGGCATGGGTGGTACTCATGATATGAGGGAGGATCCTCTTGTGACAATCAAGGATAATTTAGGGTTCCAGGTGTTGGAGGAGAGGTTCGAAAAAAAGGACTTTGAATTTGTACCTATTGTGCAAGGTAGGGATAATGAGCCATTTATTTTGGCTCAACACCTAGCTATAGAGGAGGTTGTTGAGAAAATTCCTTGTGGACCAGCCACCAAGGAAATATATACACCAATTGATTGGGGGATTGAGTATAGGACATATGTGGATACATCACTCTGGGATCCGGGACCATTTGATGTTAGTAGATTGATTGATAAAATGCACACATGATGGTATATGATAATACAATGGAGTTTTGGGATGTTTCTTTCGGGGAGACCTCGTGACAGGGATTTCAGACATATCGTCGATTTTGGATCACCCGGGATCAATGAGTAGATGGACAA
Organism: Picea glauca; assembly: GCA_000966675.3. Lineage (NCBI taxonomy): Eukaryota > Viridiplantae > Streptophyta > Pinopsida > Pinales > Pinaceae > Picea > Picea glauca. The sequence goes on along the minus strand of JZKD02S0026704.1, from coordinate 402,821 downwards.
GCTTCATGGAGAGGAATATTCCTAGGAGATTGATCTTAAATTGAGATATCACCAGAGTAGGGACAAAGAGCATGATAACTGCAGGGTTTCTCTCACACATTACCCTGAGTCTGTGGTCATATTGTTGGGGTTGACCAATTCACCTAAAACTTTCTAGTCTTGCAGGAAGTGGGGATGACATCTAGTGTTATTTTCTAATGCCAGCGACATATTTGGAAGGGCATCGAGGGTTCACCTAAGTCAGTTGGATGAAGTAGGCAAGATTTTATCCATATCAAAGTTATTTCATTTTGGCTATGTGATTGGAGCACAAGAGGATATCTGTATTATATCAGACCAGTTTTCATATATTAGCCGACAAAGTGGTGGATCTCTTCGGAGGTCTCACACCTATATTTTTGAAGCTCACGCTTAGAGATATGATCATGAGGGTTATGCGTGATTCACCTTTGGTAGGTAATTCTGAGTACTCGCATGAGTATGAGGCACCATAGGTGACAAGACTATTTTCCAAGGAGGTTTTTAGACTCCAAATATTGTTTGAGTACATTAATGGTGATCGAGATAGAAGATTCCCTAGTGTTGTTTGGAAGGAGATGGATAGATCAACATGAAAATAGTTGATTCCTAGTAGTAGGTTTTCACCAGATGATGGCATACCATGGAATTAACTCATTTTGATTCCAATGGTTACCATTACGGTGCAACAACAACTATTAGGTATTAGGAGTGGTGGACTTCCTATTTGGTGGTGTGATCCAGTAATTCATCTGAGTGATATATTGATTCATATGATAGTCAACAAAGTCGTGACATTGATTGGTCTGTTTTATTTTTGGGACATTAGTAGAGGGGAGGTCAAGACTTACTCTATAGGGTAGGATAGAATTGATGCTAGTCATGGAATTTTAGACTTAGACTTCAGTGAGACACTTTCACAGGAAAGAATTTAGGGTGGTGGCTTCATCCCCTTCAAGGAGATCAGCTTGGGGTTCCAGGACATGAGGATGAAAACTAGGCACGTTGGTTCGATGATGATTATCAAATTGGTGCAGCATCAACATGATGGTATATTTCTAGGATTATTTTTGGATCCTAAGACCACATTGGTTGATAGTTCAACCACTATTAGAGAGGAGAGCACCGACTTTGACCTTTCGTAGTTTACTTTTGGGAGTCTTAGGAGTGCTTTCTTGGAGGAATAGTATTTTGAGGAGTTGAGCGAGCTTACGTAGCTTATGATTTCTTGGCTTATCATCAAAATTCTAGTGGATTCTTGTATTAGCACCTTACAGGGTATTTCTATGCACTTCACATCATACAGACTAGTTTGGGATCCTAAAGAATTTTCCATCTACGAGGTTCTTGTGTTCATATGGAGGGACTTTTTGGATGATATGTTTGGATATTGTCTGGATGATACTTGGACGATTACAATAGATAGGAGGTATTGGAGTATTGGCGCATTTCCCTTTGATGCTTAGAGACTAGGTGTAGTGGATTCCCTATCAGTTGGTGACCACATAGAATTCTCTATGATATCTTATCTTGCAGTGGGGATACAATGGATGGGAATCATCCTCGATAGTCAATGAAATCCTTTGAGGCATTACAACTTATGGATGTAGAGTGGGAATGATGATTAGAAGAATATTATCAGAGTAGTGCAACATCAGTGTAGTGGTTCCTTTTTTAGGATAGATTGGGACCATGGGATTTAAGTAGGAGAGAGTACAGGAGTTGAAATGGAGGTGAGAGCTAATTTTTTCTCTCATGAGATCGGTTCCCTAGAAAAGAATTACATTAATGATTTGATCAATTTTTTGTAGCACCGAGTGGCCTTGCTTGCTAGTGGTTTTTAGGAGGCGTCTTATGTTAGTAAATTAGTGAACCACACCTTGAGAGGAGGATGCTTCACATCTTACAGGGTGGTTTGGGATCCTGGTATCATTTTCAGTCTCAGTCTAGATCAGTCGATGGAACATCATGGAATCATGGAATTTATTGAGGATAATTAATATTTAGGAAGTGAGGACATGTTATGTCCCCATTTTTGGGTTCCCCTTTTTTGTAGTAGAAGGGACTTATGTGGATTATCAATGGAGAAAAATGAGTGAAAGGGGGGGTCATTTAATGTCACTTATTTAGGAGAGGTTAGGTAAGTAACGTAACTTTATATTAATAAGTTACTTAACTATTATTACCATCACTTTTAATCCTAAAGTGAAAATTGGAGGGAAAATAAGGGTTACGTTTGATTTGTTCAAAAAGGAGGAAATTCTAGAAGGATTGATTTAGTAAAAATGGGGAAGACTAGAACATATGAAGGAAGGATCTAGAAGGGGTTGGAAAGGTATAAAAGAAGTCTAACCCCTCACTTATAATTATTATGATTTGATATCTTATTGAGAACTCTTGTATCCAACGTTTTCATTGGGGTTTTGGGGAAAACCCTTCCACTATTGGTTTGGTTTCGGTGGTGAAATATCCACCATAGTTAGACAAGAGGGAAATCAATCCAAGATGTCCATTAGAGCTAGACAAGAAGGAGGATAATCCATACACATTCTTTATTGGAGCTTCACTTGGGATTTTGTCCTACTATTGGAGGGATATTAAAGTGCGCAAAAGGTTTAAAGAGTTTCCTTAACAGGTTCGAGCTCAGACATCTGCATATTTCTAGAGGGTTTTAGAAAACTAGGTTGAAGGCATCCCCGTTGATTGAGTAACAAGTGTCCCGCGAGGCCCCGGTAAACGCACAACCTTGTCTCGCAAGGCCCTCAGTAAGGGTTTTGGTGATTGTGGAATTCCATTTGGGTCAGATCCCTGGGGATGGAAGGTTATTTGCAAAGCAATGATGGTGTAGTAGGTCGCATGAGGCTATAAGAGCCTTAGAGTATTTGACATAATTTGTTGGCATCATTCTAGGTTTTGTTAGAGTTGTAGTGTTTTTTGAATATTCTATAGAATCCATTAGACTTATGTTGTTAATTGTATTTTCATTATCCATTCATAATAAAGGATGCCAATTTTTTCGTTTCTCTTGTTTTTGTGCTTGGATTAGAAATGTGATTGATGGGAGTTAACCTAATGCAATGCATGCAAAATGTTTGTGAAGTGTCATATATCAAATTGGTATAAGATATATTTGAGTACAAACCATTTAACAATGGAACCACACCAACAACATCATAATTTGCACAGAAAAATACTTAAATTCTAGCCTAACCTAGTTGGGAACATTACACATTCATGTGATCAAGTTATCTTGAGACCTAGTGTGTTTAATATAGCATGTGCCTTGGTGCTTGTGAAATTAGTATGTACTAGTATTTTTTTTACCATGTGCATCGAAGGGTAGTGAAATTTTGAATATTTTTAGTATGCACCAGTGCATATATTATAGTGAAGGAATTGGTGGCCAAATAATATTTAGAATCCTGGTGCATGTAATAAACTTAATGAATCGACACATAAATTATTTGTAGTGCCCTGGTGTATATTTAAAACATGAGAACCGTACAATTGTGAAACAATAAATATTATTGTAAGTTATATAATTTATGGAACAATGCATTTAATCAATAATATGTACATGTGTGTTATTATAATTAATATGCAGTAGTGAGTATGACTCCTCAAAACACATCGATTTCTATATTATGGAATGCACCGTCTAGTGTGTTCAAAAGAATAAGTGCACTGATATGTATATATTTAAATTCATTGTTTTTTTACAAATTTTAAATTTATCATTTCAAAATCAAATATTTTTTTATATTTTTTTTATTTCATTTTGATATAATGATTGCATTAATGTGTCATCTAACCAATTAAACCTCTATTATTTTTAACAATGTAAATCATCCATATATTAATTATTTAGAAATACAACATTTTACAGCATTCGACAATATAATGAAATAAGAAATTCATTTTATTATATATGAATAAGAGACCCATTGTCATACAAAAATGGACAACATAAAGGTCCAGTACAATAATCAAATTGAAACCAATTTATAATTGTTAAACTTATTAGTAACATGTCCTCATGCAATTGGGACAATATGTCGAGTACATTAAGCAAAATCTTTGATTTCCAGAGACAGATATTCCAATACATACAACTTGCAATAACATTCAATTATATTGATTTTCATTCATCAGTTGAACTGATGACATTTATCAAGTTGTGTGCATATCTCATTTGTTCATCATTTGTGGGTGATATTGTACTTTGATTTTTTACAATAATGTTTTCTTGATCGACTTGTTTTTTATGTTTCACCCCTTCATCTTCCATCCTCATACATAGAAATAAATTGTAATATATATATATATATATATATTATCACGTAAATAAAATAGAATACCTTAGCACCAAGTCTTTCATAAGCAATACACATTCTTTTGAATCCATGCTTCATGAATTCTCTGAAAATATCCTATGTTGGCTACATTCCATACTTTGTTTCCTACATGCTTAATACAACATGAAAAAGTACAATCGAGATAATCAATATAATGTATTTTTTTTTTCATTAATTATAAAACAAGGGAAGTTAAACAACATAGTTACTTACAAATTATTCAATTAAACTTCCATTCTTCAACATATACTCACAACCCATACTTAACCCAATGTTTATCAATTCATGGGTTGGCTCCTCTTTGTATGTTAGCACCTAGTAGAAGACATCAATGGACAAGTGTAAATTAATTATTTAAATATAAAGATAACAACAAACATGAAATCTTCAGAAAAGATGAAAACATAAATACTCACAAAATTTGTTATCAAACCTTGTATTCATCGACATCTTGTCTTATGTGTTGAATGGATTCTATTTATTTTTCTTTTCTTCAACTAAACAATTGAAAAATAGTATTTTACATGAAACTTAAATTCAATGTACAAAAAGGATAAACAAATGATTACATATTGCTGGAGATACTTCACACACACCTAGGATTTTGTTTTCTGAGGTTTTCCCTATGTTTATTAGTCATTATCTAGTATCCTACATTTGAGGGAGAATATTCATTTTCCTACATTATAGGGGAATATTCTCTTCAGCTCACACTTTAGTTGGATCAGTTGAGTGGAGTCTTAATGTCACATTGGTTCCATCACCATGCATCATTGGGATCATCACTACTAATGCACATTTTCCTTTGGATTATCATTAGAGCGGCACATTACTAATGCTTCCCTAGTCTCCTTCTCATTTCACTCTGATTCAGTCAGTTAACTGAGGACTGAGAGGCTAGTTGACTTAGACTAGGTGGAAGTTAAATCCTGTGACTTCCAGTGTGTGTCTAGATCACTCTAAACCACCACTATGGTTCATTGGCTTCTCTTCCAGTGTGCATTAGTTGAGTTATACATAGTATATCATATATAAATTATCATTCGTTAATTCATTTAATACAATTATTTGATTCTATCTCTCTTGTTTCTGTCTTTTCTCATTTTTATTCAAACTGTGTATGTCCTTTTCTAGAAAGATATTATCTATGCAGGTTCATCCACATTTACATTGTACTAGAGCCAGCGGATTTCTAGTAAAAAGACACTCTAGACTCTTTTTGCAGGTACATAAGATTGAAGACAACGGGAAAATGGAATTTCCAAGAGAATTAATTCTTACATTGTACAATTTATTTGCATGGAAGCACAAGATGTAATTGCTTCTTCAAAGAAGAGGATTATACAAGTTAACCATGGCCACAGAGACTGAACCAACATCAGCCATAGAAAAATCCAATTATCTGAATCAGATGGATGAAGCATATGGAACTATTTGCAGTCTCATTTCTCCTAAGCTCCTCTTTCACATATCCTCCTGTAAAAACCCCAATGAAATCTTGACCAACATGGAAGGACTTTTCAAAAAAAAGGACGAGATGAGGGGACATATGATCAAAGTGGAACGACTCACTTTGGATCCAGAAAACTTCGACAATCTCCAATATTTTTTTTACCAAATATAAGGATTTGTTGTTGCAACTCAAGGCTTGCGAGGTTGATAAATATAAGGAGGAGAAACAAATGGTTTCTACATTCTTTCCAAACTTGGTCCAGAATAATCAATGTTTTTATCCACATTTCATTCAGTTAGTCTCGCCTATGAAGCCACCTAGACGATTCCCTCTCTTGAGGTCTTTATTGAGTCTTTGACGCAAGAGTAGACCAAGCTCATCAACATGGGAAAAATAAAATGTTCAAAGGCACATGCACTTTCTGTGCAAGATGGTAGCAGTTACAAAAATCAAAAATATAAAAACAAATACAAAGGGAAGGCATATGCAAATCCAAAGAAGGAAGGGTACTCAAAACCATTCAATGATTCCTCTAGATCGAAATGTGGAAAGGGAAGAAAAGCGAAGAAATGCACTTACTGCCAATGAGGATTCCATCCAGAATCTGCATGCATGAAGAAGCAGATAGATCAAATGGAAAAAATACTTCATCAAAATAACCATGAATATTGAATCCCTAAGGGTGCCAAGAAGAAGAAGCCAGAAGATCAAAACCTGAAGAAAGGTAATTCTAACCATGCTTTGATTTCCATTAACTTCTCTCTTGATGCTTGGATTGTAGATTCAGGTGCATCACACCACATGGCATCCAAAAATAAAGTGTACTCTTCATTGGATGCATGAAAAGGTCCTTCTATTCTTATGGGGGATGATTCTCTAGTCGAAGTGACTGGCAAAGGGAGAGTTGAACTCATAAATGAGAGCTTCGAGAATGTGCTACATGTTCCCAAACTCTCCATCAATATCCTCTTTGTGTATCAAATGAAAAACTATGGCACAGGAAAGATAATAATATTCACACCTGATGTTGTGGATATCTATGACATGCAAACCAATTCCAAAGTTTCTACTAGTGAGGTAAATCACCAATCCAAACTCTACACATTTTCTAAATTTATTGAACCAGATTTTGCATTACTTCTTATGCATGCTGATGAAAGCAGTAGGATATGGCATGAAAGGTTCGGGAATTTAAATTTCATATACATGAAACAACTTAGAAAGAAGGGAATGGTTGAAGTTCTACCTGACATCCACTTCTCTAAAGGAATCTATGAGGGATGTGTCCTTCGAAAACACCCTCAATAACAATTCGACAAAGGAAAGACTCAGAAGGCCTCCTATCCTTTGGATTTGATCCACAGTGATATCATGGGCCCTTTTCTACATCCATCGATTAGTAAATCAATGTACATACTCACTTTTGTTGATGATTTCTGATGCTACACTTGGAATTTCTTTCTCAGGAAAAAATATGAGGTCTTTCAACATCTCAAAGATTTCAAATCCCTTGTTGAGACACATTCAAGAAGGAAGATCAAAGTCCTCTGAACATATAATGGGGAGGAGTATTTCAACCATGAGGTACAAAATCTTTTTCTTTAGGTCAAGATTCAATTGCAGCACATGGTTCCCTATACTCCACAACAAAATGGAGTTGTTGAGCGGAAGAATAGATCCTTGAAAGATATGGCATCTTGAATGCTGCATGCAAAGTTAGTTCCACATAAATTATGGGTTGAAGAACTTAATTGTGCAAACTAAATCCAAAACAGATTCCCCCATAGATATGTCAAGGATAAGACCCCCTTCGAGACTTGGAGCGGCCTCAAACTGGAAGTGACCCACTTTCGTATATTTGGTTTTTTGAAATAATGTAACTGCAAAGAGTATTCTTATTTTAACTATATAGGGGCTTCCACAGTGCAAGATATTAGATATTATTTTTTGGGATTAACTGCGTAGTGTAAGTCATTAATCTATGACCCATATTCATGAGTATTAGTCTCAACTGACCAATAATTATCATGATTTGAATAGTCCACTTAGCACTCATTGCATCGGGTGATGCTCACAGGGGTGACAAAATGGGATTGAAGCCAATGAAATAAATCGCATAGCATCAATCATAACTTCTGGGGCTTGCACCCGGTAACCAGGAATTCCCAGGTGGTCACCCATCCCAAGACGCCTCTGGCTCAAGCGTACTTAACTGTGGAGTTTTCCCCAACAATCAAGCCCACTTAGCTTGCTACCCCATTTTCAAAACCTTAGCAAGTATTGTGCCTTATGAACTACCCAGTTAGAGCTCCCTTGACTCTTATTATTTTATTTTAAGTATATAGGGGCTTCTGCAGTGAAGATATTAGATATTATTTTTTGGGATTAACTACGTAGTGTAAGTCATTAATCTATGACCCATATTCATGAGTATTAGTCTCAACTGACCAATAATTCTCATGATTTGAATAGTCCACTTAACACTCATTGCATCGGGTGATGCTCACAGGGGTGAAGAAATGGGATTGAATCCAACGAAATGAATCGCATAGCATCAATCATCACTTCCAGGGCTTGCACCCGGTAACCAGGACTTCCCAGGTGGTCACCCATCCCAAGACGCCTCTGGATCAAGAGCGCTTAACTGTGGAGTTTTCCCCAACAATCAAGCCCACTTAGCTAGCTACCCCATTTGCAAAACCTTAGCAAGTATTGTGCCTTATGAACTACCCAGTTAGAGCTCCCTTGACTCTTATTATTTTAAGTATATAGGGGCTTCCACAGTGCAAGATATTAGATATTATATTTTGGGATTAACTGCGTAGTGTAAGTCATTAATCTATGACCCATATTCATGAGTATTAATATCAATTGACCAATAATTCTCATGATTTGAATGGTCCACTTATCACTCATTGCATCGGGTGATGCTCACAAGGGTGAAGAAATGGGATTGAAGCCAACGAAATGAATTGCATAGAATCAATCATCACTTTTGGGGCTTGCACTCGGTAACCAGGACTTCCCAGGTGGTCACCCATCCCAAGACGCCTCTGGCTCAAGCGCGCTTAACTGTGGAGTTTTCCCCAACAATCAAGCCCACTTAGCTTTCTACCCCATTTGCAAAACCTTAGCAAGTATTGTGCCTTATGAACTACCCAGTTAGAGCTCCCTTGACTCTTATTAATTTAATTATATAGGGGCTTCCGCAGTGCAAGATATTAAATATTATTTTGGGGGATTAACTGCGTAGTGTAAGCCATTAATCTATGACCCATATTCATGAGTATTAGTCTCTACTAACCAATAATTCTCATGATTTGAATAGTCCACTTAGCACTCATTGCATCGGGTGATGCTCACAGGGGTGAAGAAATGCGATTGAAGCCAACGAAATGAATCGCATAGCATCAGTCATCACTTTCGGGGCTTGCACCGGGGAACCAGGACTTCCCAGGTGGTCACCCATCCCAAGACGCCTCTGGCTCAAGCGCGCTTAACTGTGGAGTTTTCCCCAACAATCAAGCCCACTTAGCTTGCTACCCTATTTGCAAAACTTTAGCAAGTATTGTGCCTTATGAACTACCCAGTTAGAGCTCCCTTGACTCTTATTATTTTAAGTATATAGGGGCTTCCACAGTGCAAGATATTAGATATTATTTTTTGGGATTAACTGCGTAGTGTAAGTCATTAATCTATGACCCATATTCATGAGTATTAGTCTCAACTGACCAATATTTCTCATGATTTGAATAGTCCACTTAGCACTCATTGCATCGGGTGATGCTCAGAGGGGTGAAGAAATGGGATTGAAGCCAACGAAATGAATCGCATAGCATCAATCATCACTTCCAGGGCTTGCACCCGGTAACCAGGACTTCCCAGGTGGTCACCCATCCCAAGACGCCTCTAGCTCAAGCGCGCTTAACTGTGGATTTTTCCCCAACAATCAAGCCCACTTAGCTTGCTACCCCATTTGCAAAACCTTAGCAAGTATTGTGCCTTATGAACTACCCAGTTAGATCTCCCTTGACTCTTATTATTTTAAGTATATAGGGGCTTCCACAGTGCAATATATTAAATATTATTTTTTTGGATTAACTGCGTAGTGTAAGTCATTAAAATATGACCCATATTCATGAGTATTAGTCTCAATTGACCAATAATTCTCATGATTTGAATAGTCCACTTAGCACTCATTGCATCAGGTGATGCTCACAGGGGTAAAGAAATGGGATTGAAGCCAACGAAATGAAACACATAGCATCAATCATCATTTTCGGGGCTTGCACCCGGTAACCAGGACTTCCCAGGTGGTCACCCATCCCAAGACGCCTCTGGCTCAAGCGCGCTTGACTATGGATTTTTCCCCAACAATCAAGCCCACTTAGCTTGATACCCCATTTTCAAAACCTTAGCAAGTATTGTGCCTTATGAACTACCTAGTTAGAGCTCCCTTGACTCTTATTATTTTAAGTATATAGGGGCTTCCGCAGTGCAAGATATTAGATATTATTTTTTGGGATTAACTGCGTAGTGTAAGTCATTAATCTATGACCAATTGAGACTAATACTCATGAATATGGGTCATAGATTAATGACTTACACTACGCAGTTAATCCCAAAAAATAATATCTAGTATTCTTATTATTATTAATATATTATTCACAGGATCAATCCCCATTGTGGATTGATCATGTCGGTTATTGTAATAGGACCAAATCCCCTTTTGCGGATTGGTCAAAAAACAATTGTAATAGGCAAAAAAAGAAGTCAGCCCCAGCAGATATTAAAGAGACCGAGAAATATAATAAAGGTGGGTTTACCCACCCAGTTTGAGAAGTCGGCCCTGCCAGTGAAGAGACACTTCACACGTGCCGGACTTGTATAAATAAAGGAGGCTAGTGCCTCACTTAGACACAACTCACTTGCTCATTTGAGAGACAAGATCAGGTTTGCTACTAGAGAAGAAGGAGAGAGAGAGTGGCGCATATCTGGGAGAGGAATTTTTGTATTAGTTTAAGAGATCTCTTAGCATTGTATTGGCTATCTATATTAAGGAAGTTTTGTTGGGATTTCTTCCCCTAGAGGGTTTATCAGGATAAATGATGTGTCTGTTTTGATTGTGTATTTCTTAGTGATCTTGGATTATTCTATTGTTATCTAATGAAATGCAAACATCTATAATAATGGATTAAACATTAACATGGTTTCAGATCCAAGCTGAAGGAAGCATCTTTCACAAGGGAAAAATGTCCCTGTTAACGTACATGAAAATTAGGCCTTTTTGATGGTGAAGCTTTTCAACCCCAAAACCATCTAGAAAAGTGCACCCTCCCCTAAGGATCAATTTGGAACTCTCAGCGCACCTTTTCAATGGTTGGATCTCCCAGAAAGTGAAACCCTAGTTTCACAAAGTACTAGAAGTACCAGAAAACCAGTGCACCAGAAATACCAGAGTACCAGAGGTACCAGAAGCACCAGTCCATCAATCCACAGATCAAATTTGGAGGAGAAAAAGTTGGATTTTCTCATATCCAAACACACCAGGCTACTCACCTCAGCCAAGCACACCTCCTAGTAAGTTCAGTTTTTTATTTTGAGCACTTTCATTTTTCGGTCGTTTTCCTAGCTCCAGGTAAAGATGTTTGCAAGCGTTAAGCTTGTTGACAAGTTAGAAGGAGTGGAAAACTTTCATGCTTGGAAGTATAGGATTGGCCTCATTCTTGACGAGAATGATCTAGAAATATTCATTAAAGAAGAAGTACTGGAACCCGACGATGTTGTAGAAAAGGCAAAGCATCAAAAGGGCACAAAAGGGCCAAAAGAATCATTGCAGATTCAATCAAAGACCACCTAGTTCCTTATGTGTCATATAATAAGACCCCGAAAGAAATGTTTGATGCATTGACTAGACTATATGAAGGAAAGAACATAAACTGGAAGATGAATTTTAGAACTCAACTGAAGAATACAAGGGTGTAGAAAGGAGAGATGATTCAGGAATACTTCTCTAGAATCTCAGAATTCAAAGAACAATTAGAAGCTATTGGAGATACCATAGATGAATACAAACTCATAATGATAGCCCTAAATGGTCTCAAAAGACCTTGGGATGCTTTCATCCACACGATATGTGCCAGAAAGGAGAAACTGAAGTTTGACGGTCTATGGGAAGAATGCATCCAAGAAGAAACAAGAGTAGCGAATCATGAAGAGTTACTAGCAAGGGATGATGATAAAGCCCTAGTTACTCACACCAAAGGAGGAAGGAAGAAACCCTACTTCCAAAAGGAGACTCATAAAGAGCCTCAACAGTCAAATAAATTCAATCATAAAGAATCTCATCCAAGGAGATTTCAGAAGAGAGGACAACAAAAGGAGAGAGACTACTCATCTGTACAATGTTATCATTATGACAAGATGGTACACATTGCGAAGTTTTGTCCAACCAGATGAGAAGAATACAAGAGAAAACATAAGAGGTTCCATGCCCATGTACTCGAAGATGAAGATCCACCCGCAAAGATGATAAGAGAGGAGATCAAAGACCATGTCTTGATCTCGGCCCTCTCAAGATCTGTAACACCTGGAGAGGACACTTGGCTCATTGATAGTGGTGCATCCAAGC
>JZKD02S0026704.1:333429-384172 GCA_000966675.3 Picea glauca | reverse complement strand
CCTCATTTATTTCAGTGTGTCTTTTGTTTTTGGGTACCCAATATGGCCTCTTTCCCGGGACCCATTTTTTTTTATTTTCACCATAGCGATGTTCAGAGGGATGTTGGAGATACTTCAGACACACCTAGGATTTCTTTTTCCTAAGTTTTTCCCTATGTTTTTTAGTCATTATCATTTTAGGGATAATATTATTTTTCCTATATTATTTTAGGGATAATATTATTTTTTCTATATTATTTTAGGGATAATATTATTTTTCCTATATTATTTTAGGGATAATATTATTTTTCCTATATTATCAGTTGAGTGGAGTCGTGATGCCAAATTGGTTCCATCACCATGAAACATTAGGATCATCACTGATAATGTGCATTTTCCTTGGGATTATCACCAGAGTGGTGCATCACTGGTGCTTCCCTAATATCCTCCTCATTTCACTCTGATTTAGTCATTTAACTGAGGACTGGGAGGTTATTTGACTTAGACTAGGTGGCAGTTAACTTTCATGATTGTCGGTATGTGTCCAGATCACTCTAAAACACCACTATGGCACAATGGGTTCTCTTCCAGTGCGTATTAGTTAAGTTATATAGAGTATATCATGTGTAAATTATCATTCATTCATTCATTTAATACAATTATTTGATTCTCTCTCTCTCTCGTTTCCATCTTTTCTCATTTTCCTGCGAACTGTGTATGTCCTTTTCTTGCTAGATCTTATCTGTGTAGGTTCATCCACATTTAGACATACCTATGATGTACATTGTATTTGGGATGGCTCCTCTTGCGACAAAATTATTTTAAATTATTTTAACATCTTCTTCTACACCTTTTTGGACATCCCTACCAACATGGAATTTTTCCCTTCTTTGTCCCATGGAATTTTCGAAATCTCCCTGAACAAAAAAAATAGATATAAAAATTACTTAGTCTTTTTTAAATAATATCTCAGTGCACATAGTAATATCATTTGCATCGGGGTTTCAACAATAATTATATGCACTGGTGCATCAACCATACATATACGTATCGGTACAGTATAACAGTGTCGTTGTGAAATTGAAAATGTTTTACAAATTTTTGTATTCAACTAGTGCTTTATGAATTAAGAAAAACACGGATTCCTAAGAATTTTTTATTACACATCGTTGAGTAGTGAACAAAATTAAGAAATGGTGATTTCCACATAAAGACAAAAAAAAATCCATTTTAAACTCAATGGTTCGCTTTGTAAACAATGTGTTCGGGTGTGTATTTAGGTAAAATGTGCACCACCAATTGTGAAAAGGATTTTTTAATAATATTTCTAACTAAAATAAAGTGGGGTTGTTTACAAATAAATATGCATCGGTGCACTTACTATGTAAAGAGAACATCGGTCACCGAGAAGGATTTTTTTTTAAAAAGATAGCTATGAGAAAGTTTGGGATCCAATGTAATGACTAGTTTCATTGCAATGGATAGGAAATAATCATATAGAAATAAGCAAACCCTGTAAAGAAAGTGTGCTTAAAAAAATTATTCTTGTAAAAATAGAAGGAGAAAGAAAAAAACAATGAGGAAATTAGAGCTCCCAATACTGAAGGCAACTATGGAAACCTTTTTTTGTTGTTTGGGAATGCACTAGAAATTGTTTGAATCAAATAGGAGAATCATTAATATGATATATATAATGAAGTCATATACCTTATATTTCTCCTCTGCAGTTTTCTATGTGATCTACAATAATCCCCCTCGAATTTGGCTCTTCAAAACAAATCGACCCACTCTAAAATCTTTGTCGATAAATCTTTTTTGCACAAATATCCTTTCTAAATTTTGGAAAAAAAATAAAAGAATGCATAATTCTCCTTTATCAACAGAAAAATTCAAATTCCCACTCATTTTTTCGTTGTATATTTCAGCACATTGATGATAAGCACATGCACAATTTTTTTTTTTAAGTTACATTTTTGGTGCATTGTACCATATGTAGTGCACCAGTGCAGTGTGTTCGTATAATGCATTGATTTATTTTCGTAATAAATTTAAAAGTATTTATAGTAAGTGCACATTATTATTCTAACTTTATTCATTCGGTGCATTATATAGTTTGAAACACACTGGTGTGAAGTGTAATTAATAATGTATCGAGGCAATGTGTAAGTAATAACACACCATAGGACAATCAAATTTGCACAATGCAAATGAAAAATCTGTATCTAAATTTTTTGGAGGAAATAATAGAGGTTAGTATTCTATGCTTCTCTCAATTAAACACACCAATGTGTTTGGTTTATCTATACACATCGATGTCTCTTTATATGATGAAGCGCAGTGGTGAGGGAGAGAGAGAGGGACAAAGAGGTAATGGGATATAGTGAGTGAGAGAGTGTGGGGGATAAATATTGAGGGGAAGATAGGGGTATATGCAGGAGAGAGCGGGGGGGTAGGGAGAGGGACGACAAGAGAAAGAGAGATGTAAACAGTGAGATGGAGAGAGATAACTAAAGAGGAGGGGTAGAGATAGAGGGAGGTAGAGAAAGGTAGAGAGAGAGGGGGGGGAAGGATGTAAAGAGAAAGAGAGGGAAATAGAGAGGGAGGGACTTGGCATCAAAATTACATTTCTATGTTTGAGGAGGATATATTCAGGGATCAAGTAACTATTTTAGTTTTGTAAATCTAGATTGATATTTCTTATATAGTTGGGTGGAAAAAAACAATGATAATGTAGAAAAAACAATGAATTTTTAAGTGTGATATCAAGTTATAAAATTTATTCGAAGTTATTTTTGAAGCTATATTGTTCTATACTACCCAAGATGATAGTTTTGGCTCAAACGTGGGAAAAAATTAATTATAATATCAAATGGCCAATTATTCAAATTTGAACTCATTATGTATCTTTGGAACTCCTTCATGTTCTCTCATGTTGATTGCAGTACGTCTATAGTTTATTGATAATTCATTATCTCATTGAATTTGTATTATGTATGAAAGTGCAGTTTAATAATAGTTCATTGAATTTTGCAGGATTAGTATTCAAGATCAAGTTCAGATGCTCAAGGTATTCCCGTGGTCCAAAAATTCCGCAAGATCTTATCAAGAGAAATATACTACAAGCAGATGTTTGATAAAAATGAATATATTATTTACCCTATCAATCCTAACATGCCATATTCCAACAACCATCCTTGATCAATGGTATTACCCTATGAATTGGATCTCTTTTATGTAGACAACCACGTAGGGCGTAAGAAAAATATGATTTAGTAATTGTATTTTTTTATTTTCAATGGAACTAATGTAAATGTATTACTTAATTTGAAATTTATTTTATAAATGGGTTGGTTTCATGTTTATTATTGGGAAAAAAATGCCCATGCTTCTAAAAAGTGTTTGGTATAATGTTTGAAATTTTATAAGCAACGTGTTACTAATATTATCAATGTAATGTTCAATATTTTTACAATCGGGATTATGATGATGAACGACTTGTCCACCATCTAATGTTACACCCCACTACAATTTCAATTCAATATCTTGTCGCTAAACAAAAAAAACTCGAAGACGAAGCATACCGAGAAAGGTTGAAACAACCACCCATTCAATTTCCACTACATCCTGTGATATGAAAATGTGATGTATTTGCAAGTTATAAATATGAGTTAATTTTCTCAATACTTAAATAACACTTAGAAAATAATTAATAATTGATGAATTGAAAAAACAATAGCATAAATAATAAAGAAAAGACAAATACAAGGTTGATAGCGGAGTTCACCCCTCATGGGCTACGTCTCTGGGTCTGCTTCCAATGAGTGACGAATTTATTAATGATGTTCAAATGTTCATATTACATCAAAAGGCTCCCAACCTATAGACAATGTTGTCTCCAATCTTCTATAAGGTTCTGGTTCAAAGGAAAAATCACCTCACAACTTGATTTCCAAAACTAAGCCTAAAACTCACTTCTCCAAAGTGTTTTTATGCAAGAAATACCTCTGCATTTACAAAAGATACCAAGGCAATTATTTACAATATGAACCATGTAATACAATGGTAAAATACCTCTATTTAGATAATAAAGGTTCGATGGTTCAAAATTATTCAATCCAATTTTTATGGCCATCGAATATTTGATTAACCAAAATTAATATGGTATTTCAAACCATATAATATATGGTCCAAAAAAATATTTAAATAACCATATAATATATATATATATATATGGTATATTATAACCAAATCGAAATATTTGTATAACCATATAATATATGGTCGAGCCAAACAAAATACTTTAAATAATATTTTGGATCCTTCCATTCCACAAATTTTGGAGTGTTGGCTAAAATTTTGGAGTTTGGTAGAGAAGAATATGGTTCAAATCCCACGAAATCCTCATATCACCTCTTTACATGGATAAAACCTCCATATGGTTCACGACCTCTACTTTGTTCAAAATATTAAACAATATATGGGATTATATTATTTAAATAATATAAGGTTTATGGTTGCCAACATTCTAGAAGATCCAAGTGGCATTCTCAAACCTTGCCATGTGTCAATGTCATATTTTTCCATGTGTCAGCACCATAACTTGCCACATCAACTGCATAGTCAGTTGCCACGTGACCAATCATACAATGCCACATCATGATCCATACAACCATGTTTGATGTCTTGGTGATGCCACATGTCATGTCCTGGTGATTCCACATGTCAGTCTATGGGTGTGCCGCATGGTAGTCTTTGCCCCTATTTTTCCTTCAACTTCTGAAGGCCGTAACTTTTTCATATGATGTCTATTCGATCCCATTCAAGTTGTTTTGGGAATATCTTTTTGAGCTCTTCGTCGTGGATTCATTTTCATAAGAATTTTAAAATATCAATATTTTGGTCGCAAAATCCACCTGAATCATTCCTCCACACTAAGATTCTTTTGGACCACCAAAAGTCAGGTTTATTCATAAATGACATGAGGGAAATGTCACCTCATTTGTCTAGTATCATCCATCCCTTATGCTCGAACAATGATCATCTAGCTCATTACAACAAAAATCAAAACTAAAATAACATTGTTGATCAAATTAGTCATGCCCTCCATTTCCAAAATATTTATATTCATTGTTGCAACATCTAGCCATACTCCACTGACTATTAGAAAACTAAAAAAAAAAAATTGAATTAACAATAAGAAAGAGAATGAATCAACAACACATTTGTCCTTCTTAATTGGAACAACATTAACCAAAGGACCTATTTTACTTTCAACTATAGATTGTAAACCTATATCCTGGACACTTCCATGTAGCATCATCTCATTTTGTACTTCATGTGAACGCTACAACCTTTCATTGTGGTTAGAATTACACTTAACTACTTCATTTCTAGGATCACATTCTTCCTTAACATACATGAGTGACAAGTTTTTGCTTGCATTAATTAATCTTTTCATTTTCCTAGTACTAATAACAAAGAAGTTAATCTTCATATGATGGGCTTTCGCAATGAACTAAATCTCATCTTTGAAAATATGATACATGTTATGTTCCCTATAGAAAATGGCCTTCTTTTCATATAAATATGGACTTCCGAAAACAATCCCGCAAATGTCAAGTGGAACCACATCTAACTCTAACTCGTCAATTAAACTAGATGTGATTGCAAATATCAATTTACATTTCTTAGTTACTTGTAACTTACATTGTCACAAACCCAACCTAAAGAATACGGTCTTAGATGAGGCCTAGTTTCCACTCAAAAATTATTCTAAAATAATATTAACTTGTGATCCATTATCAACAAGTGTGTCTATCTTAGTGTGTTTTGAGATGATTCATATGTTAAACAGTTCATTCCTTTTTCTTTCATCAGGGTTTACATTAGTATTTGAAGAAGAAGGACATTAAGAATAACTATAAATATAAAATATACCTTTAATACCCATAGTTGTAACCTTAGTTTCATCATCAGAATCTGATCCAAAATCTTCAACTATAGATGTGGTCTTCTTTTTTACCTTTTTGATGTCGAAACCAATTTTGCTTCATCTCTAGATTCAATTTCCAACAATGATCCTCATCATGTCCTTTATTCTAAAAATGAGAACAAGATATTATCTCATCATCCTTCCTCGTTGTAGCAGTCCACTTAAATTTCTCTTTACTTTTTCTTTTTCCTCCTTTTGGCTGAACGGATTCCAAGAAGAAACCGTCATAGTCATTCCTTCTTCCTGACTCGATATGAGTCACTCATACACTAACTTCATCAAGGTTAGTCGAATTAAACATCAGTATTGTATTCTTCAAATAATCATGTAATCCACCTATATACTTTAATAAAGTTTCTTGTGTGGACAAAGTGATGCCTAATATCAAACCTCTCTTCCTAAAATCCTAAGCATATTCATGTACACTTTTTCCTTTACTTTTCCTTAATGTTTTCCAATCTATTATTACTTTATGCATGTATCCTAATGGATAGAACTATTTATTTAATGCAGTAATAAAATCATTTCAAGAAGAGATAATTTTACCATTCTTAATGAGGTCTTCTTGAGCTTTTCTCTCCCACTAGATCAAATTTGTGTCTTCCAGTCAAAGAGAGGCTACTTGGTATTTGCATTGTCATCAATAATCTTTTGGATGCTACAATAAAATTCAAGATAATTGATCTAGTTTTCCAACTTCTATGCATTCAGTTCACCATTATAATATAGGTGAATCAAACTTAACATCAATTTTTAACAAAGTTAAATCAAAAGAAGTTTTCTTAGAATTATTCTTTAAAGAATATCTTCCACACAAAATTGAACTAGATGAATAGAATGAAGATGACAGAGATAGAGGAGTCTTAGGAGGATCACCACCACCACTTCCTTATCCTTCAACTTTCACATATGCACCACCTTCCACGGGTTTCTTTCAATCCATGTACAATTATTCTACCATGGATTTCATCGCCATAAATTCTTCAAAGAAATCCTTCTTAGATCCAAAAGGATGTTCTCTTCCCATTGGAGATGTCATTTATTGCCTTTAAAATATGCATCCAATTTTAGGATTAGATTCTTCAAGCATTCCTTCACCCCATTTGAGCTTGTGCCTAGTTAACATCCACTACTTGCAAATATTTTCAAACTTGCTTTGATACAAAACTTGATCTGAAAATGTGACTTATTTGCAAGTTATAAATATGCGTTAATTTTCTCACTACTAATAAAACACTTAGTGAATAATTAAGAATTGTTGAATTGAAGAAAGAATAGAAGAAATAATAAAGAAGAGACAAAGAATAGGTTGATAACGGATTTCACCCCTCTTGGGCTACATCTCCGGGTCTGATTCCAATGAGTGATCGCTTTATTAATGATGTTGAAATGCTCATATTACATCAAAAGGATCCCAACTTGCATACAAGGTTGTCTCCAATCTACTACAAGGCCTTGGTTCAAAGGAAAAATCACCTCACAACTTGAATTCCAAAACTAGGCCTAAAACTCACTTCTCCAAAGTATTTTTATGCAGGAAATGCATCTGCATTTACAAAAAATACCAAGGCAATTATTTCCAATATGAACGATGTAACACAGTGGTAAAACACATTTTTTTATATAACAAAGGTTCAATGGTTCAAAAAAATTTGATCCAATTTTTATGGTCATCGAATATTTGATTAACCAAAATTAATATGGTATTTTAAACCATATAATATATGGTCCAAACAAAATATTTAAATAGCCATATATAATATATATATATGGTATATTATAACCAAATTGAACTACTTTTATAACCATATAATATATGGTTGGCCCAAACAAATTGATTTAAATGATATTTGGGATGCTTCCATTCCACGGATTTTGGAGTATTGGATAAAATTTTGGAGTTTGGTAGAGAAGATCGTGGTTCAAATCCCACAAAATCCTCATATCACCAATTTCAATGGATAAAACCTTCATATGGTTAACGACCTCCAATTTATTAGAAATATTAAATAATATATGGGATTATATTATTTAAATAATATAAGGTTTATGGTCCTCAACATTCTAGAAGGTCCACGTGGAATTCTCAAACCTTTCCATGTGTCAGCACTAGATATTTCCATGTGTCAACACCATTAAAGTTATCATTACCACCGTAGGGTGCATTAAGGATAGCATTACCATTGTAGGATAACATTTCATTGATTGAAAGGCCATGTTTACCACCATAGCATTACCCAACATTACCATGGCAGGAATCCATTAAGGCTATATGTTGATGTTTTGGTAGTTGTGGGAGGTATTAACCTCCATGTGTAACCTTTGACTTAGAATAGAATATTCTGGAAGCAAGTGAACCACTAAAAATATGTTAGAAAAAAATAGGAGGGAATTCGGCCTCAAGAGAAATAATATTAAAGTAATAGACACATCCAGAAGGAGAAATTGGCCCCAGTGAACTGGAAAGTTTAGTATAAATAGGAAATTTCCCAGTTCATTTGTACACAATCACTCAACAAGTGCACAAGTCTAGAAGACTGCAGTTGCAACTAGAGGTGCTCAAGTCTGGGAGTAGCAGCTACAGTTGGAAGGGGCACAAGTTTGGAGGAGTAGTGTAGCAGTCATGAGTATTTCTCATGTGCACTTCTCTTGGAGAAAAGGTACACTCTTCTTGTATGGTTATTTTGTTGTTGTTTCCAAATTTGTGGCTAGGGTTTATCAATTGGTTCTAGACTGGGCTTTCCAAAAATATTCTAAGTAAAGGTTAGTGTGCTTGGGGGTGGAATATGTGAATGCCTATGGTTTGGTGACAATGATGTGACATTGTCTATGGTTATACGAGCATACAAAAATTTTAACATGGGATAAAAGCTAGTTTCCTTCGTAACAGTCTAACTGATGGAAGGAAGAACCTCAATTTACTGAACCCACTAAAAATTTCTTCTAAGTAGGGCGCATATTTTCCCCATATCAGATCTACAAATTTGCGAAGTTGAGAAATTAGGGTTTCCTCATAAAACCCTAGGTATGCAGTACCAGTTGTAGTTGAAGTGGCAATTCCTTCATGGTAGTTCCTTTGTGCCAATTCCTTCGTGCTATTTCCTTCATTCCAGTTCTAGTGTCATTTGCAACACCAGTTGCAGTGCCAGTTGTAGCACCACTTGCAGTGCGAGTTGTAGTACCAAGTTCAATTCCCCAAGGAATTTTCTATAAAACGTTGGGCCTAATTTTTTGTTTTCCCAATGTGCCTTACCCTAGCGCATCCCTAACTATTTTCAGATTGCAAGTTGGAGCAATTTGAATTTTTTGGATTCACCATTGCTTGTTGTTGTTGCCGGATGGTGTCACTGCCTATCACTGTCATCGGAGGTAAGTACTTGTATATGTTTAAGCCGTATCATTATCTTAATGGTATTTGCAGGACACGGGATCATTTTTCCAAGAAACAATTGTAGATACAGAGGGATCTCAAATCCAACACATTTAGAGGAACAATGCACTCCATGTTTGATTGTTTTGATATGCCTCTAGCTATTATGGAATTATTGTGATCTTTTGAACATCTAGTTGTATTCTGATCTATTGATGTTATGACTATCATACTTGTTATCACTCCAAGAAATCACTCCCTGATTGTAGAAGGGTTTACACTTGGTAACTTAAATAGATCAATAAACTGTGGAGGAAAAAGGATCAAATCAGATGACATTATAAACTCATGTCCATTTAGAAAGACATGGGTCACTTGAAATACCAAGGCTTTCAACTATGCTGCTCAGAAGGTTTTAATCAATGTGTGAAAACATGGAGAAGACTCGAAAATCAAAAAAGCTATGCGATGAATCCGAAAGAACTCTCTGAACAAAATAATGGTCACAAAAGTCTTAGAACAGAAAGAATCATTATGCTAGCAAGAAATACCTACACAAAGAATATGTGAATGGCCAGTAATGATAGGTAAGATACTTCTTCATACCAACAGAAAAATATATAAGATTTGTATATAGTAGATGGCCAAACATAATGAGTAAATACTTGTAGCTTAAGCTTATGAGTGCACTGATAGGATGACAACTATCTGGCACTAAGATAATCTTAAGAAGAAATGTATATAAGTCTAATATACTAACAAAGAGATGGGATGACAACCTTCTGTCATTGAGTATACATAAACTTGGAAAGAAAGGATATGAAAAATGAACAAACAAAGTGAAAGAAGCTCGATGTCATGATATATTCATGGACATCTCCAAAAGATGAAATGTACAAGTCTTCAAGAATAGAACCATAGTCCTCAGACTCTTTTCCCCCTTATGAACTGTGTCTATGTGGGATTTAAATAATCTTTACAAATCATTCTCAAGATCCTCAAAAGATGGATCTGATAACCTCTTTTCCTATATCAAATTCGAATTTGTGAGGTGGGTGGAAAAGACAGAAATTTATGGAAATATTCTGCTCAAATATTTACCTATATATCTCAAATAAAAATAGATGTGTACAAACTGGAAGAGGCTTTTGTATATTGTTTTTTTGTGAGAAAAAACCTCTCTCACTTCTTTGAGATTCATTTTCATTTGTCCGGGATCTACATTTCAAACACATGTGTCAAATAGGGAAATTCTGAGATCCGAAAATCAGGGCTCAGAGATGAATTTGATTCTCCCAATATATGACACCTGTAGGAAAATTCAGAGAGGTTATTGTTATTTGACGTGTTAGTAACAAAATACTCCGCCCATTTTTCAAAATGATTCTCCAGTCGCTCAGAATCATCATTTGAAAATGGCGACTCAACACAGTAAAAATGAACTCTTCTGCACTTTTGGCGGCTCATTTGCCCTTGAAAATCTGATTTAGCCGCCTAAAGCCCTGACTTTCGACGGATCACAACCCTGTAATTTTACCACTTAGACACTGAAATCTAAAAATTAGTTTTTGGTCTATTTTGAAATGTAATTTGATTTATGTGTTGGAATTATATAGTTCTAAGAGCTTGTCTCAAAGCTTTTAAGATTTATAAATAAATCTTCTACCTTATAATGATTTATCATGTGATATCAAAACAATTAGAAAATCATTTTTTATCGCTAACATATGGTTCCAAATGGGATGGATACCTCCCTACGAGGTTTCCAAGAACCACAGATCTAATGCCTTTCCTGGAAAAATAAAATCCATAACTTAGTCTCTAGTGTTCCATTAGGCATGGAGTCAGCATTCCATTGAGCATAGAGTCATCCATTCACCTCTTTCTGAAAATATTTCATGACCTGTGTAAAGATCTTTGTACATCTTCAAGAATGCATTTATTCACACAAGGCAATTGTTGCATCTTCTATAAAGTGAAAGAAAATAAATGCTCAGGAAGCGAGCTTATTTCCTATCCTATCTGCCCTAACCAACTATGCGATTTGGTTAGGTAAAGGCTGATTTCTGTAGCAACCAACCAAGAAATTTTAATACTGAAATGATTTCATCATTCTCACTGATCAATACCTGATTTTTGAAATGCAACAGCAGTGAATAAAAATCTTTCACAAAACCAAACTCAACAGGAAATATGTGGAATCTTAAGAAGTCTGAAACTTTCAAATTTTCTGAAAGGTATGATTCTATGAAGGATGCTATTGGATCTTTGAAACTGAAATCAGAAAACTCCTGATCTTCAGGAAAAATATGCATATATATGACTGCTCCTCTATTAGAAGATTGATTACTTTCTTGTTCTTTTGTGATTACTTTGTGGTCATCAAACACTATGACCTTCTCTTCATAATAGTGTTTAGTAGATGATGATAGAGCAGGGTTTGAATGAAAAATATTTTGATCAGCTCTAAAAATATATTTTTCTATATAATCATGAGTTATCATAGGTTTAACTGGATTTGTAAACTGATCATAAACTTTACATGAATACTTGTCTCTGGAATGTTCTGCAAATGACAAAGAATTTGATTCACAATCTGAAATAATTTTAGTTGCTTGTTGTTGTTTTGAAACTACTTCATAGTCATTATCTTCTTGCTCAAAGTATGAAATGTACTGACATTATGATGTCTCAAGTAGATAATGGTTTTCAAAATCAACCTACTCTGGGATTATCCTTGAAGCACAAATGTTTTCCTCCACCTCTAAGGCATCTTCAAACAAAATGTTTAATGACGAAGATTTCCTTTCTAGCAGAAGAAGGGAAAGTTTTGACTGCAGTCCCATCACATAATATATTATGGCAGTTGTCTTTGTGGGCATGATCTCCAAAGGCATAGCATGGTATATGATGCAAAATATTCAATTAAAAGCAGGCAAAGTTTCATTTTGTTCTCTCTCCAAAGCATAGAAATCAGCAAGGTAAGAATCTGGTGATTTATGTTCACCCCAATGCTTCACAAAAAGATTAGAGAATTCGATCCAAGAGTCGATGGAATCATCTCTCAGAGTCTTAAACAAAACAAAAACATCTCTGATCAAAGATTTAGAGAAAAATCTCATGATCACATCTTCATGATCAATCTGAAAAAGATCAATAAAATCTTCAAAGGATTCCAAATGTCTTCCAGCTGAAGCTTGATTCTCTCTAGAAAACTAGGGTAGATATTCATAATAGTCAAGAGGATAAGGATGAAGAAGAGAAGGAAATTTTAAAGGCTTAAATATCTTCATCTTGATTTTTATTTGAAAGGCTATGGGATTATCATGAGAGATAGCAAGTTGTTGACAAGATTCAGAAGTTATGGAAAGAGGAGTTGAAATCTCACAGGGTTTTGAAACAATTTTAATTTCTTCAAGATCACATGGCTGATCATATTCTGAAGGAAATGAAATACAATGGTCATCTTTATGAGCAGGCCGAGGAAAAATTACTAAAGCAACATATACAATGCAAGCAGGCTAAAAATCTTCTTCTAAAGATGGATATATAAAAGAAGTCTGATAATCCTCAAAATATACAAAACAAAGGATAATTATTTTAACATGTGAAGGGAAAGATATGAAGGAGATAATAAAGAATAATAACAGTTCATGAATCAAACTAATGAACTGATACCTGTATTTTGAATTCAGCCTCTTCATCTTTTATCAACCGGATCCTCCCCAGTGGAGTCTTTAATGTGGAGTCGCTAGGAAAATGATTATAGTCGAATATTATGTTTGTCTCTTGTCTACCATCAAGAAACAGATCCATCTCATTCTCCTAGGGAAACTTTGCTTCCACTTTCATTCCCCAGGAACGGCACCATTTTGTTATCACTCCAAGAAATCACTCCCTGACTGTAGAAGGGTGTAAGCTCGGTAACTTAAATAGATAAATAAACTATGGAGGAAAAAGGATCAAATCAGATGACATTATAAACTCACATCCATTTAGAAAGACATGGGTCACTTGAAAGACCAAGGCTTTCAACTATGTTACTCAGAAGGTTTTAATCAATGTGTGAAAACATGGAGAAGACTCATTATGCTAGCAATAAATACCTACACAATGAATATTTGAATGGCCAGTAATGATAGGTAAGATACTTCTTCATACCAACAGAAACATATATAATATTTGTATATAGTAGATGGCCAGACATAATGAGTAAATACTTGCAACTTAAGCTTATGAGTGCACTGATAGGATGACAACTATATGGCACTAAGACAATCTTAAGAAGCAATGTATATAAGTCTAATATACCAACTAAGAATAGGATGACGACCTTATGTCATTGAGTATACATAAACTTGGAAAGAAACGATATGAAAACTGAACAAACCAAGTGAAAGAAGCTCGATGTCAAGATATATCCATGGACATCTCCAAAAGATGAAATGTACAAGTCTTCAAGAATAGAACCACAGTCCTTAGACTGTTTTCCCCTCTTCTGAACCATGTCTCTGTGGGATTTAAATAATATTTACAAATCAGTCTCAAGATCCTCAAAATATGGATCTGATAACCTCGTTTCCTATCTCAAATTCGAATTTGTGAGGTGGCTGGAAAAGAAAGAAATTTCTGGAAATATGTTGCTCAAAGATTGACCTATATCTCTCAAATAAAAACAGTTGTGTGCAAACTGGAAGAGATTTTTGTAGATTGGTTTGTTGTGAGAAAAATAATCTCTCATTTCTTTGATATTCTTTTTCATTTGTCTGGGATTTGCATTTTAAAAACATGTGTCAAACAGGGAAATTCTGAGATCCAAAAATTAGGGCTCAGAGATGAATTCGATTCTCCCAATCTATGGTACTTGTAGGAAAATTGAGAGAGGTTATTTTTCTTTGACGTGTTAGTAACAAAATCCTTCTCCAGTCGCTCAGAATCATTATTTTAAAATGATGACTCAACATAGTAAAAACAGACTCTTCTGCACTTTCGACGGCTCATTTTCCCTTGAAAATCTGATTTAGTCGCCGAAAGCCCTGACTTTTGACGGCTTACAACCCTGTAATTTTACCACTTAGCCACCGAAATCTAAAAATCAGTTTTTGGTCTATTTTGAAATGCAATTTTGTTTATGTGTTGGAATGATATAGTTCTAAGAGCTTGTCTCAAAGATTTTAAGATTTATAAATAAATCTTCTACCTTATAATGATTTATCATGTGATATCAAAATAATTAGCAAATCGTTTTTTTTCGCTAACAATACTAACCTCTAGTCAAATTTAAAGTTATAAGATGACTCTAGTCAAAGTATTAGATTGATTAAGGTTGAGATTTTCGAGTTTACTTGCATTATATTCCCTAGCTCAGATTTTCGTCAAGAAAGCATATTGTCTTAATACAGGGGACTGGTTGGAGAGAATACTTGTCATATTGAGTGAAGGAGATTTGGAAGAAAATAAACAACACTCATTCTTGATGATAAGACTCGAGGTTCCAGGTTTGATTTATTAAATTGATAAGTTTCCAATTAGCACATATCAAGTTTGATAATTTCTACATTACAAGTAAACACTATAGTTGTGATAACAATCCTTGAAAGGTGTTATTACTGGTAGATACAATGAATACTTGATAGCATGTGAGTACTATTTATATAAATGCTTATTGTAATTATTTGCAAGATGAACTAACATCTCTTCTAGGAGATACTTCTTGTTTTGCCTCCAGGCAGGTCACCATGGTAATGATATGTTGATTACCATGAAATTGTATTTTATTCTTGTTAACATAGATATGTTCTTGTTAACAGAGTATATCATATGGAGATTGATCGTAAGGAGAAGAAGGATCCAAATATGATCGAAAAAATCCCTCTATTGCAGTTGGTCACTCTTTAGATCATCAAAAAGAGTTAGTAGGGCCAGAAGGGCCCACCCAAAATCGTTGTAGTAACCAGGAAGAGACCAGCATGGTCCTGTGACACTTTTTAGGATGAAAAGACATATAACATTGATAAATCACATCATGAGGAGTAGATGTCTCCACCAGTGGTGAGGCAGGAGACCACACCAAGTTCCAACTCAGAAGGAGCTAGAGTTCAGAAGGATTCATCCCTCACATTCCATTAGGGAACAACAGCCTCCTTAGGACCATTCATAGGAGACTTCAGAGGAAATCATCACATATAGAGGGAGAAGATGTCTCCAAAGATTATATAGACTCAGAGGGAGTCAATATTCATAGGGATCATGGAGAATCATAGTGAGCATGATCTCAAAGAGAGTTAGTGGATTAGAGACTTTTCCTCCTCAGTTTCATATGGGAGAGAGAGATGTCTTCTAGGACTAATAGACAAGTGACATGAGTTGAGGAGGATAGATCGTAGCTTCAAATACCTCTAGGAGATGTGAGATATCCTAGGAGGATTGCCTTATATCAGTTAAAGAGGAGGAAGATAGTCGTAAGATTGGGATATGGATTTTTCCTTGAGACCGAAAGGGAATTCAATGGTGACTTCCAAATTGATCTACGAGATCAAACATGTTGCAGATGGTAGCTTAGAGATGTAAAAAACTGATTTGTTTCCATAAGATTTTCCTAGCAAGAGGGAGAATATTATGACGAGACACTTGCTACAATAGTCAGAAGAAGTATACATAGAGCAGCCACAATATACATGAGAAGGAGTCTCATGTTTACATATTAAATAAATATTTGTATGGGCCTAAGTAGACACCCAGGGCATGATATGCCAGATCAGTCAACTTCCCAATGAGATTGGGATTTACCAAGAGTAAAATATATTCTAACCTTTACTACAAGGTTGTGGATGGTGGACTAGTGGTATTGTTGTTATCAGTGGATGATTGTTTCTAACAATAGATGAGAAGATCATCATTGAAAGTAAGAGGAATTTTTCTACAGAATTCGAGGTGAAAGACCTAGGTATGATTCATTAATTCTTCGGTCTAGAAGTGAGGTAGAAACCAGATGAGATTTTCCTCTGCCAAGGAAAATATGTTGTAGAGATTCTGAAGAGATTTGGAATGATGCATTGTAAATCCATGCCTACACCAATGGTGATGAATCTAAATTTATTTGAGTGATACATCTTTAGAGATAATGGATGCTACCAGGTATAGACATATGATTGGTTCATTGATGTACTTAACAAACACAAGGCCATATATATGTTTTGTGGTGAACACATTGATTTAGTATATGGTTGATCTAAGACGTGTTCACTTGATTGTAGAAAAACATTTGATGAGGTGCCTGAAGGGTACAATTGATTATGGACTCAGATATGCTTTAGATCGTGACATAAGACTACAATTCTTTATTGATTCAGATTGGGCTGGTAGTGTTGCAGACCATAAGAGTACATCTAGATCTTGCTTTAGTATGGGATCAACTATGATCTCATGGTTTAGCAGAAAGCAGACCAGTGTGGTTCTCAGTACGGCTGAGGCAGAGTATATAGCATCTTTTTTAGCTAGCAACAAAGCAGTGTGGCTTTGGAAGCTACTTACAGGATTGTTTGATCTTGAGTTAGAGGTCACCTGTATCTGGTGTGAAAACCATAGTTGTGTGAAGTTGAAAGAGTACCCAGTGTTCCATGAAAATTCCAAGAACATCGAGATCGAGTACCGATATATCATAGATATGATATAGAGGGGAGTAGTGAAGCTCCAATATGTCTCTATAGATGAATAGATATTTGACATGTTGACCAAGCCTTTGTCGAGACTGAAGTTTAAGTACTTCAAAGACAATCTTGGTTTGGTCTAGAAGGATGTCCCTAGTAATAGAGAGACATGAATTACAGATGTGATTATAGTGCAACAACTTCATCATGTAATAGCAGCAACGGGTAGTCATCCATGGGCATGTTATGGCTACTCCAGTGAAATAGATTGGTATGTCAAGTTACAACTACTCCAGTGAAATAGTTTGGACGTCAAGTTACTGCTACTCCAGTGAAAAATTTTGGTACAGATATGGATACTCCAATGAAATATTCTAGTACATTGATTTACTGCTACTCCAGTGAAAAATCCTAGTACGTAGAGGGATACCCCATTGAAATAGTCAGGTACATTGAGTTACTGCTACTCCAATGAAAAATTCTAGTATGCAAAGGGCTACTCTAGTGAAATAGTTTGGTATGCCAATTTATGCCAACTTATTGCTACTCCGGTGAAAAGTTATGGTATGCAGAGGGCTACTCTAGTGAAAAATTTCGGTACGTTGAGTTACTGCTACTCCAGTGAAAAATTCTAGTATGCAGAGGGCTACTCTAGTGAAAAATTTTGGTATGTCGAATCACTGCTACTCCAGTGAAAAAGTCTAGTATGTAGATTGCTACTCTAGTGAAATAGTATGGTATGCATGTTACTAACTATGGCACCGATCAACATGACCTCACACAAGGTCAATGGATTCCATGCCTTCAAGGTTGGTTAGTTAACCATGTTTTCAACCTAGTGGGCCAAACTATGTGGTTGGAGGTGTTTCCTAGCCTTAGGCTAGATGGGTAGTGTGTGTGCGCTACATTGCCTAATCCTTGTGATTAGATTCCTAGTCATTGTGGACCAGTTTCATGGTGTTCCAACTAGAGGTTACTAGTTCCTTGTGGACTAGATATTAGATTATGTGTGAGATGAAAAGTTACTAGTTCTTTATGAACTACATGACAGATTATGTGTGAGTTGGCAAGTTACTAGTTCTTTATGAACTTGATGTCAGATTATGTGTGAGCTGACGAATTAATAGCTCTTTATGAACTAGATGTCAGATTATGTATGAGCTAACAAGTTACTAGTTCTTTATGAACAAGATGTCAGATTATGTGTGAGTTGATGAGTTACTAGTTCTTTATGAGCTAGATTATAGATTTTGTATGAGTTGGTGAGTTGCAGTTGCCCAAACTCCGCTTGGATTGGGTAGTAGCACAGTTTTGTGTAAATTGGTTCTACTACATATCCCAGATCTTGTGCAGATATGATGGTGATACTTGTGACATGATCTGTTTGATTCATGAGATAGCCTATTGTTGGACAACTGAGAGTGGGGGTGAATCAGTTGTTATTGTGCTTAAACAATTATATACATTTTTAAATTCATTACAAAACTCTCAATGATGATCACAATAAATAAGTAGTAGAGTATTCAACATCAATCACACACATGTATAGTACAAAGACAGATATTCCTGAGGAAATCCATAAAGGGTGAAAGCCTCTTCTTCTTTATATGATAATTAATTTTTCTACATTCTCATTCTTATGAGCACCAACTCATAATGAGGCTACCACTTCTATTTTTCAAGCTGCTACTTGCTAAGAGCACCAAATCTCTGGTTTCTCTAGCACCCACTAGAAGGAAGTACCAACTCCCTGAATGTTCCAGCACCAACTTCAATTCATACAGGCACCGACCTGTATATCAGAGAACCAATGTTCTCCCTTACACGACCCTGCCACCCTGGTTTCTCTGGATACATCCAGATGGAAGCTATAACTCCCTACGTTCAAGCACTTGCTTGAAACTCTGAGGACAATAGTCCTCCCTATCACCTCCCAACCACCTTGAAATATAAAACTTTGCTTTCTATGAATTTATTACAATGATTCAATAGTTGTCATTGGCTTACCAGGATTATCACTGTTTTGCTATGCTTCTCTACTCTGCCTCCATCAGTGTCTTCATTCCTCTAGTAGTTACCTCATGACTCTTCAGCTCCTCTGGTGATCACTCTACAACTACTCTAGTTGACAGGCCGAAAACATTAGTGGTCTCTAGCAGTTAAACCAGAGAAATAACTTGCGTAAGGTCATCCTTTCGCGCCTTTTTCCTTTCTAAAAAAAAACTTCACAGTGCACGCTAGCTCTTCTGGCTAAGCCACTTCCTTTCACATGATCGTCCACCATGACCAAGGGCTTGTTCAAAAGGTATTTCACAATTTCATGTATCGTGAATTCCTATTGTGAGGCATCTCAACTCTCCAAGCCTTGATCTCTGAAATGGGGTTTATCTTCATGCTAGCTCTTCCCTTAAGCCTTCGTCAATGTGACCATAAGTTATGACCAGGGGCCAAGCATGAGAGTGTTTCGCAATTTCATATCTTGTCATTTCTGCCATGTGTTTCTTCCAAAAACCTTGAATCACAAAACTCTGAAATGGAGCTTAACTGCTAGCTCCTTCCATTCAAGTGACCACCAGCGGTGACCCGGGACCAATTCCAAAAACGCATTTCGCATTTCGCATTTCGGGGATTCTGTGAAGAGTCGTCTTGACTCTCCATGTTGCAAACTACGAAATGGAGCTTGGCTTCTCGAGATCTTCTCTCCAGCTCTCGATGATGTGACCACCGACAGTGACCACACCCTACATTATAAGGTGCTTCGTGATTTCTCCTTTCGGGGATTCTCCCGTGAGTTTCCTTGACTCTTCATATTTCAAACCCCGAAATGGAGCTTGGCTGCTCTAGCTCCTCCCTCCAACTCTTGACGATGTGACCATGATTTATGACCACTCGCCAATCAAATGAGAAATTCGCTCTCTAGATCAGCAATCGAGATTTCTCGTTGATCCAATGGCTATCCTCCTCCCTGGGACTTCAGCCTTCAGGATCTTGGGGGAGTGATGAAGCTAAAACTCCCGAAGTCAAACTCCCCGAGTGATGTCATTCTTGCATCACTCAATGATGTGTCATGAGCCGAGTGGTTTCCATGTGTCACTCAGATTTGAGATTTCCAATGGTTGGAGATGTTGAATCAACTTGACACTTGTTCTTGCAAGATTGTACCACGTGTCCTATGGAACCAATGGTCCTGATCTTATCGTGATTTCGACATGTGTCCTTCTTGGATTGACGGTCCAGATTTCTCCTCGATCTTACGGCTTAGATCATTTCGTCATTTTGTGTTTCGCGAGTTGGAAGGATAGAGCACCTCGTGCCTTTGACCTTTCAGTCAGCGAAATGCCAATCGCTCGCCATGTGTCCTTTGGCTTCAACGGCCAGGATCATTTCGCAATCTCTCATATCGCGAGTTCGATGGGTTAGAGCACCTCCTTCCTTTGACTTTCCAGACAGTGAAATGTTGATCTGTGACCACGTGTCCTGCTCAAAGATGGACAGTCCTCTTGCTTTCGGGATTTTGTAAGCCCCCTTCTTCTTGCACTTTAAAGAACATGTAGGTTCTCTTGGATCCAACGATGGTTAGACCCCACGTTCGGATCTAATGCCCGAGATCTATCCTCCATCTGTGTGCTCCTACTGTATGGACTTACGATGTCTTCCAAGCCTGTTTTCCATAGTTTTTCTTGCCATCAATGACAAGCTCACTCCCAACTATAAACCTGCCAACAATCTCCCCCTTTGGCATTGATGGCAACCCTGAACGGCTGCGCTAATCTGTTTGGACCCCCAGCTATAGCATCCGGTCTGGACCACTCCTTTTCTCCCCCTTTGACATCAATTTGAAATAAAACATGCTCCCCTTGAGTTGTTGCAGTACTCGTTAGAGTGATCAGATATTCAACCAACACGTACTCCCCCTAATAGGATGGACTCTCTTAGGTGTGAGACGGGATGACACCCAGCTTCTAACGGAGATATTCAAATGGTGTCTTGGCTAGGGGTTTAGTAAAGACGTCTATAATTTTTTCTGTGGTTGAAATGTAATGAACCTAAACAATCTGATTGGTGACCTGCTCTCTCAGAAAATGGTATTTTATGGGAATATGCTTGGTCTTGGAGTGGAATACATGATTCTTTGACACACTTATGGCACTTGTGTTGTCACAATGAATTGGGATCGGTGTAGTATATTTTACCTCCAAGTCTGCAAGTGTCTGAATCATCCATAATACCTTAGTGAAACAAGTAGCAACAACAATGTACTATGCCTCTATAGTTGATAAATAAATGGAATGTTGCTTTTTACTCAACCACGCTACTAGAGAATCTCCTAAGAAGAACGCACCTCCACTCGTACTTTTCTTTTCATCCATGTAGTTAGCCCAATTAGTATCTGAGTAGACTGATAATTGAAAATTTTGATTCTTAGGATACCATAGGCCATAGTTCATTTTTTCTTTCAAATATTTGAATATTCTTTTGACAGCTAGAAAATGACTATGTTTAGGTGCAGATTGATACCTTCCTACCATTCCAACAACATGCATTATGTTTGGACGAGATGTTGTGATGTATAACAAGCTGCCTATCATTGACCTATATGAACTTTTATCAACATCAGGTGAGTCATCATCCTTGCTTAATTTTCATCCAGTAACCATAGGTGTGCCCCACAGGTTTAGAATCTTCCATTTGAAACCTTTTCAACATTTCTCTTAGATATTTTTCTTGAAAAAGAAACATTCATTCAAACTTCTGAGTAATTTGCAGACCAAGAAAAAATGGCAGTTCCCCTATCATAGACATTTCAAACTTAGACTCCATGGAAGAAGCCAACCATTGTACCAATGAATCATTATTACATCCGAAGATGATGTCATCTACATAGACCAACACGATGAGAAAGTCATTACCCTCTATTTTGATATATATATTGTTGTCAACTGTTCCTCTCTTGAATCCTTTGTCTTGTAGATATGTATCCAGTCTATGATACCAAGCATGAGGGGCTTGTTTCAACCCATATAAATCTTTCTTGAGCTTGCAGACAAGGTCAGGATTATCTGATAGTTCGAAATACTCAGGTTGTTCCATATAGACTTCTTCTTTTAAATCTCCATTTAGAAATGTTGACTTGACATCCATTTGATAGACTTTAAACCTTTTGTGACAAGCATAGGAAGGAAATATTCTTATCGCTTCTAGTCTTGCTACTGGTGCAAATGTTTCATCAAAATCCAGTCCTTGTATTTGATCATAGCCCTTATAGACCAATCTTTCTTTGTTTCTGACAACTTGTCCCTTATCATTCATTTTTCTCTTAAAGATCCATTTCGAACCAATGATATTTTTACCTTCAGGTCTAGGAACCATCTCCCACATATTGTTTCTCTCAATCTAGTCAAGTTCATCATTCATGGCTTTAACCCAATGGTCATATTTTCTATCTTCATAAATATTCTTCGGTTCTAGCATGGATAAGAAGGCTATATGTTATTTCTCGGTGTCTTTGATTATCCTTCTCCTGGTTTGTACACCTTTGTGTTTCTCACCAATTATCTGACTTGCAAGATGATTCTTTTGAGTAATTCTGGAGGAGGGATTTGATGATGTCTATTGATTTGAGTCTTCCTGATTATTTGAATCTTCATCTGGCTCGGAGTCTTATTTTTCTAATTCTTGGACATGTTCATCTTTATCTTCAGTTGTGTCCTCTGTGGCAGAATCAATATTCCTCATCTCCCTTACTGGAACTCCTTCATCAACCTTTACATCAATGAAATCAACTAATTTATGCAATCTTTTATTAAAGAATCTATATCATTTACTATTGGTAGCATATCCTAAGAATATGCCTTCATCATCCCTGTTATCATACTTTCCAAGGTTCTCATCATTATTCTTTATGTACACTTACTCCCAAAGACTTTGAAGTGTTTGATTGAAGCAGGTCTCCCATACCATAGTTCATAAGGTGTCTTGTCGGTGTGTGGTCTGAGGTGGGATTTGTTAAGAACATGGACTGTTGTGTGTATTGATTGTACCCAGTAGGTTTGACCAATGTTCTTCTCATTCATCATTGACATGGCCATTTGTTGCACTGTTCTGTTTTGCCTCTCAACTACTCCATTTTGTTGTGGAGTTCTTGGAATTGTGTATTCTCTCTTGATCCCAAGTAAGTCTGGAGTAATCATCAATGATCAACATGAAGTAGTTTTATTTCCCTATGCCTTCCTATCTTGATGGTCCACATAAATCCATATGAATTGGTTGGAGTGGTTTCTCTATTGAAGTAGAGCTCTTGGATTTAAACTATGTCTTGGTTAGATTTCCTACTTGGCAGGGTTTACACATAGAATCTTGTGGCTTTGATATTCACGAAAGATGTTTTACTGCCTCAAGATTTTTGATCTTGATTAAGTGGTGAAATTTTATATGTCCAAGTATCCTATGCCATAACCAGATCTCATCATGTTTTCTTAGATGACACTCTTCTCTATATTCTTTCAGCGCATATACATTATTTTTTGTCCTTATGCCTTTAGCCACTACTTGTCCTGAGTTTACAGAATTTATCTTGTCGTCCTTAGAAGTGAACACCACTTCATATCCTCTGTCACACATTTGACTTACATTGAGAAAATTATGTTTCAGCCCATCTACAAGCAGAACATGCTGGGATTTTCCTTTGCCATTACTTAGACTCACCATCCCTTTACCCTTGATTTTACTTGGAGCATCATTTCCAAAGGTTACGTTTCCTGATTTTCTTTCACTTAGAGATAGAAACTTACCTTTGTCTCTCGTCATATGTTTGGAGCGACCACTGCCAATATACCAGGGATTATGTTGTCTTTGGGCTGACAGCACTAGTCCACACTTGTCATTTTCTTTCATCTTCCAAACCTTGACATTTTGAGCAAAGGGGTTCAAATTTGGCTCGTAGTTCCTTAAACAACAGTCTGTAGCTTTATGTCCAAAATTATGGTAGGTGTAACATTCTGGTTCATTGAATAAAGGATCATAACAATTGTTATTCTTAACATGTGTCCTTTTTCCAGCCATCACATTATTTGCAGTCTGTGATTGTTTGTTACTTGGCTGTCTCATTCTTTGTTGCGGTAGATATCTATTACTTGAATATTTTGATTGCTCATATTTAAATCTTAAAGAACAGTTTACAGCTCTGTGACCAAAGTTAGAACAAAGAAAACAATATCCATAGAAAAATCCTTTGTACCTGGAAAATGGTTGCCTTCTTTGAGTAGAGGGTGCATTATTTCTTTGTTCTACAGATTCAGTTCTGGCACCTTTTTATTTACTCCTTGGTGGTTGATTATCTTCCTTTGTTTCTGCGAGTTCTTTATTATTAACGAATGTTGATTTGACAAACTTGATGGATTCTTCGTTGCTTGGCTGACCACTACTTGATCCTTCTTCATAACCTAGACCAGTTTTCAAATTTGGATTCCTTTGCTGATTCAGAATGGTGGCTAATCTTCTGAGGCTTTAATGCTTAGAATATTTTGGAGATATAATGCTTTGAACTTCTCCAACTCTTTCCTATTTTTCACTACTTCCTTTTCCAGAGCTTCACATATTTCCTTATTTTCTAATAACTATTGTTTCAGAATGTCTTTGATTTTCTTTGCCTCTTCTAATTCCACTTTTAGTAGGACAAAGTATTTATCGGGTTCTTTACTTCCTTTCTTGAACTGTATCAGCAATCATTTTTGTTTTCTCTTCTTAATTTTGAGTATGTCAATCTCTTCCAGTGCACTTATCAGTTCTCCTTCCATATCAACCACAACTTCTTCTTCATTAGCATCACTTCCTGTGATTTTATTATCATAATCCTCTTTGGCCATAAGCATGAAGTCATTTAGTTTATCTTCAATAGAGGATTCATTGTCTTCATCATTCGAAGGATCATCATCATTGTTTACACAAAGACTTTTCTTCTTAAAATTATTCTCTTTAAAGAAATTTATGTGTCTGTGCTTCTCCTCATCATCATATGTCTAATCCTTTCTTTTGTGAGGACATTTATTTTCAAAATGGCCTATATTACCATAGTTGAAAATTTTGAAAGGTGGTTTACCTTTGTATTTTCCTGATCCCTTCTTCAGTCTTCTCACAAATTTTGCTTCAATTTCATCAGGCCCAGAAGCCTCATTCTTGTCTTCTTTAAATGATGCTTCTCTGGAGGTGGGTTTATCTTTAGCTATTCTCATTTCATATGTAGTCAATGTTCCTAGAAGTTGATCAAATGCCAAGGCTTTTAGATCATTAAGTTCTTCTATAGTAGAGACCTTCGAGTTGAACCTATCTGGTAGAGATCTCAAAATTTTCTAAACTAGAGAGGGTTCCTCAATTTTTTCACCAAGGGCTTTCAATGCATTTACCAGTTCTTCAACTCTCAGAAAGTACTTTCCAACAGTTTCATCCTCTTTCATCTTTAGCTATTCAAACAGTACTTTGTAGGTTTGAAGCTTGGCGTCCTTTACCTTCTCATTACCTTCATAACTGCTAATGGGTTTGTCCCACATTTCTTTGGCAATTTCTAAGTGCATAACTTTTATAAATTCCACTTCTGCAAGTCCACTCAAGATAGCATTCATATTCTTAGCATTGAAGCTAAATTCTAGCTTATCATCCTTATTAGCTAGTACAACTGGATTTACATAACCAGTCTCTACCACATCCCAGACAACTACACCTAAAGCCATTATGTAGGTTCTCATTCTAACTTTCCAGAAGGAAAAGTTTGTTCCATTGAACAGAGGGGCCTTATTGGTTGAAGTTCCTTCCTGGCTTGACATGTTTAAGCTCTAGGATCTACCCTTAGATAAAAGGGGCCATCTCTGATACCAATTGTTGGATAACTAAGAGGGGGGGTGAATCAGTTGTTACTGTGCTTAAACAATTAAATCCATTTTTAAATTCATTACAGAACTCTCAGTGATGATCACAATAAATAAGCAGTAGAGTATTCAACATCAATCACACACATGTATAGTACATAGACAGATATTCCTGAGGAAAACCATAAAGGGTGAAAGCCTCTTCTTCTTTATATGACAATTAATTTCTATACATTATCATTCTTATGAGCACCAACTCATAATGAGGCTACCACCTCTGTTTTGCAAGATGCTACTTGTTGAGAGCACCAACTCTCTAGTTTCTCTAGAACCCACTAGAAGGAAATACCAACTCCATGAATGTTCTAGCACCAATTGGATGGAAGCACCAACTTCCAATCATACAGGCACCGACCTGTATATCAGATAACCAATGTTCTCCCTTGCACCACCATGCCACCCTGGTTTCTCTGGATGCACCTAGATGGAAGATATAACTCCCTATGTTCAAGCACCTTCTTGAAACTCTGAGGACAACAATCCTCCCTAACACCTCCCAACCACCCTGAAATATAAAACTTTTCTTTCTGTGAATTTATTACAGTGATTCAATAGTTTTCATTGGCTTACTGGGATTATCACTATTCTACTATGTTGCTCTTCTCTGCCTCCATCCGTGTCTTCCTGCTTGCATCCTCTTCAGCTTTTTTGTCTTCTCCTTTGTCTCAGAATGCACACCTTGGGTTTCTCTTCCTCTCAAAGATATGCATCTCTGTTATTTTCTTCTTTTAAGCTTCATCTCCTGAACATCATGCTTCTACACGCATGCATCACTCACAACCTCAACTTGTTCTCTATGTGTTGCGCCACATATATACCCTTCTGGTCCTATGCACAGACGGCTTCTCCCTAAATACCCAAAAGTCTCTCCTAGAGCACTCCATCTCTTCTCTGCTCTTCATGACACATCATGCCAACACCTGTCCTGATCATCACAACAACTCTTCATCTTCCCTGACAATTACGCTCATGTGTTCATCATCACTGTGTGTTATTCTAAGATTCCTTATCCTCTCTGGAAGTCAAGACTCTTCATCTTCTCTATCGCTTTTGACCTTGTCCTCTTTGTCACAGTTACAGGCTACAACCCTTTTCCATCTGTCAATCGCCTCTATGAACAGTCTTCATTCCTCTCACAGTTACCTCAGGACTCTTCATCTCCTCTGGTGATCACTCTAGAGCTACTCCAGTTGACAGGCTGAAACCATCAGTGGTCTCTAGCAGTTACACCAGAGAAATAAATTGCGTGAGCTCATCCTTTCATGACTTTTACCTTTCTGAAAAAAAATTTACAGTGCACACTAGCTCTTCTGGCTAAGCCACTTCCTTTCACGTGATTGTTGGCCATGACCAAGGGCTTGTTTAAAAGGTATTTCACGATTTCACATATCGTGAATTTCTGTTGCGAGGCATCTCGAATCTCCAAATATTGATCTCTGAAATGGGGCTTAGCTTAGTGCTAGCTCCTCCCTTAAGCCTTCGTCGATCTGACCATAAGTTATGGCCAAGGGCCAAGCACGAGAGTGTTTCACGATTTTGTATTTTGGCGTTTCTATTGTGTGTTACCTCCAAAAACCTCGAATCACAAAACTTTGAAATGGAGCTTAACTGCTAGCTCCTTCCATTCATGTGACCACCAGCGGTGACCCGATACCAAGTCCAAAAACACATTTCGCATTTCACGTTTCGGGGATTCTGTGAAGAGTCGTCTCGACTCTCCATGTTGCAAACTCTGAAATGGAGCTTGGCTTCTCAAGCTCTGCTCTCCATATCTCAACGATGTGACCATTGGCAGTGACCACACCCTACGTTATAAGGTGCTTCATGATTTCACCTTTCATGGATTCTCCCGTGAGTTTCCTTGACTCCTCATATTGTGAAACTCAAAATGGAGCTTGGTTTCTCTAGCTCCTCCCTCCAACTCTCGACGATGTGACCATGATTTATGACCACTCACCAATCAAAAGAGAACTTTTCTCTCTAGATCAACGGTCGATATTTCTCGTTGATCCAATGACTATCCTCCTCCCTGGGACTTCAACCTTTGGGATTTTGGGGTACTGATGAAGCTAAAACTCCCGAAGTCAAACTCCCTGAGTGACGTCATTCTTGCGTCACTCAATGATGTGTCATGAGATGAGTCGCTGCCACGTGTCACTCATATTTGAGATTTCCATTGGCCGGAGATGTCGAATCAACTTGACACTTGTCCTTGCAATATTGCACCACATGTCCTATGGAACCAACGGTCTTGATCTTATCGTGATTTCTCCATGTGTCCTTCTTGGATCGACGATCCAAATTTCTCCTCGATCCGACGGATTAGATCATTTCGTTATTTCATGTTTCACGAGTTGGAAGGATAGAGAACCTCGTGCCTTTTATCTTTCATTCAGTGAAATTCCAATTGCTCGCCATGTGTCCTCTGGCTTCAACGGAGAGGATCATTTCACAATCTCACATATCGCGAGTTCGAGGGGTTAGAGCACCTCCTTCTTTTGACTTTCCAATACAGAGAGTAATCTTAGTGTGATGAATTTTTGTATGAGTGTCTTGGTGAGGTGAGGTGAGTCATGTGATTCTTCTCAAGTTTTAAACCGAGTCGGTAGTCATCATATTGTAACTATTTCACAATAGCAAATATTTAGTCAGGTGTTAGGTGTGGTTCGTGTCGCCTACACTATTTTTGTGTATGCCTTTCATTTGTTCCATAATTTTTCTCTTGTTTTTTCATGTTCTTGGATGTATTCTTATCAATGACTAAGTGCTAAGCTATCAACAATTTTGTAAGTATACAGGAGTTTCACTAGAGTAGGAGTGTGGCTCGTCCATACCGTAGAATAGAGTATGGGTATTCTCTAGGTGAAAAAGCATAGTTTGAATGAAGTATTCTTGGTGTTTCCAAGAAACCAAGTAAGAATCGTCATGGTGTCACACACCCTCAAGAGGAAAATGATCGCAAGATCTCAACAGACATCCTGTGGGGTCATGACAAGTGGTATCAAAGCATATTTGTCTCTTCACCACTATTGTAGTTAGAATAGTTGTGGGTGGGGTCACTTGTTGAAAATATAGTTCATTGCAAAGACAGTTCAGTGGGAACGTCCAGAGACTTGGTGAACAATTTGGTTAGACGAATTGGTTCATCATAGAAGATTTGCATTAGGCTCATGAAAAAGATCTCGGTTGATAGCTTCAATGGAAGGTTGACCTGGGCACACCCCTTGTACAAGCCAAGCGGAAATATCATGGTGGAACGAAGTACTTGGACAGGGTGGATGACCACAAGACTCATCGAAAAACTTGTTGTAGAGTTGACTACAAAGGAAGATTGGGCACAGACCTTGGTTAGTGGTTCGACAAGGTGGGTTGTTCCATCACAGGTGGTTTGAGAATAGTCCTATGTGCATACGCATACCATGAGAAAAGTTTGTTTGGGTGAATTGATCACACGGATATGTAAATGACCTCAGGACTCATTACAGACTTAGGATAGTGTGGAGGAGTTTCGCAAAACTATTGAGAAATACAAGTGACGTGGGTCAGGAAGTGAAAGGGATGGTGCAAGTGATAAAGGTTGGAAGGTTAATAGGGACAATGTATCTCAACGATTCAAGAAAATCCAAGAGGATTTGGAGAGGATGGGAGAATTTGATCCAAAGATGGAGTCCAAGATCAACAGATTGAAGGGATTGATGAAGGGGACTAAGACATTGACATTGGCTATGTTGGGAGAACTTTGGGAGGAGATAATCAAACATGAAGGCATCATAATGACAAAGAATCATCCTAGGCACTTGGGAGGAGAGGAAGATTGATAAAGTGTTACCTTTATTTGAAAAATCATTTTATGTGGAACTGTCCAATGCAAGGAAGGTTAGCTATGTTGGTTGAAGAGGAGGCTAGACTCACACCAACAATGAAGGAGGAAAGACTATTAGCAAAGATGGTTCAAGTGCAGAAGCTTACAAAATTGGAAGCCTTGGTTGACACTGGGGAAACCCATGGTTTTGCGAGTAAATGAGCTACAAAATCTCTTCATTGCAAACCTAAGAACTACACTAGAACGTGTAAAGTGTTGAAGTCAATAGTGATGTCAATGATATGGATTATTCTTTCAACACCATTGAGAGTGAGGTAGTGGTTTGGAAACATGTATTTGTTTGTAGCTCCATTGGAAGATCATGCAACGATTCTGGGATTGTACTTCCTCAGACTTGCCAAAGTAGCTCCACTCATTCATGAAAGTCACTTAGTATTCTTAGATGAGACTAGAACACCAAGCACACCCTTGATGATGAAGAGGAAGCTCGGGAGGACACCTAGGATATTTGTGATTAGGTTGGTAAGATTTGGTGGAATCATAGATAAGCCTTGCAATGTGACATAACAACACGAATTCATCCACACCATAGAATCTATGAGGAGTCTAGGGAAAAAAGATAAATAATTGATGGTGACGAAGACTTCGGTGAAGACATCCATGGGGAAGGTTGGTCAATTGAGGAACTCGAAGAACCATGAACGTCAATGTAAGAGATAGTTGAACTCTTCACTTTCCATGGAGGAGGGGAACATGACCAAGTGAATAGTTATCAACAAAGGGCCATGGATGCTGTG
This sequence comes from Picea glauca, assembly GCA_000966675.3. Classification (NCBI taxonomy): domain Eukaryota; kingdom Viridiplantae; phylum Streptophyta; class Pinopsida; order Pinales; family Pinaceae; genus Picea; species Picea glauca. The sequence goes on along the minus strand of JZKD02S0026704.1, from coordinate 353,641 downwards.
GAGGATCGGGTAGAAGACTTATCCATTTCAAAAAATTCAAGATTTGGGCCAAGAAAATGCATGGAGGCACTTACTCAACCAGAATTGGAGAGAGATGTGGAAGAGGTAGGAGTTGAATACTGACACCCTACAATGATCTTGAACTTTTGTAGGAAGGCCATGGAGATATATGACTTCCAACTTACTGTAGAACGACTTGAGGAGTTGGGATGCACACCGGAAGAAATTTGATTGGTCTTGTGATACTTATGGAAGAAGTGAAATTCAGACACAGTGTATGCCAATAGCCTTGGTGGTGGATTTTGGGTACACTCTACCTGCTAAACAAAGAAGATTGAGACATGATGTCGAGAACAAGCAACACGAATGATGATGCCTAGTGGAGGTTTCTTAAAAAGACTCAAGAAGGGAAGTTGTGAAATTATGGATGGGTTGTGGAGATGACTTGTTAGATCGGGACAAGGGGCAGGACCTTGTCCAAAATCAAAGAGGTTCAACTAAGTGAGGTGAACATGTTGGGGATGTAGTGGGTGACTCAACAAGACCAAGAGGAGTTGGACAGGATGATGATGAGGCAGAAAGAAAAGGGTTTTTTGGATGTTGAGACGTGAATTCTCTAGCGATGAACATGACAGTTGGATTGATCATCCAACTAGTTCAGGACTTGAGAGGATCCAAAGTACATGACACACAAAAACGGAGTCAAATTATCAAAGCCATCATGGGTCAAAAGAATCCAACACTTGGGCACACTTTCAAGAACTTCCTGGGGAGATTTTTCCTTGATGAGAGTCATTGAGGAGACAATAGTCGTTGAGTGGTGACAAGATCTAGAGATGGGGAAAATACGACATAGAGATCGACGGATGTTGTCATGGATGGCAACAAATTGGAGTGGGGGAGGATGTAAGGTCTCCCATGACTCCCACCAAGTGTGCACACTTTTTGGGCAGACTTGGGGAAGATTCGAGCAAGAGAACATAGAGAGCATACGATCAATTCGGTGTACAAAGGCATGTGGGTGTGAGCAGATGCAACTTGGGTGCATGATGGTGACATGTGGCACCAAGGAGGCACACACCTTACTTTCCTTGGAACAATTAATGGAGACTTAGGTTTCATTTGGGAAAGGGAAGGGAAACTTGGTACCATACCCAAAGAGTGGACTCATATTCCCTAAGCAACATGGGTGTACTAGCGAGGTTGGATGACCCCATCGACACACCCATGGGGATTCATGACGATTGGCACAAGGAAGAGCACAAGAAAATAGGCACATGCATAAGGATGGGGAGCGTCGATCTAATAGATACGATGGTTGATGGGTGTAAGGTATCGTTTGGATGCATCGAGTCCACAGAGGGGTGTGACCAGTCATTTGAGTGTGGTGGTTCGAGAAGGGGTGTTGTACACCCAAAGGATAGGACGTTTCACATTGGTGACCCTTGGAGTCCCTATAAGAGCACAAGGATGCACAACCAAGGCATATTTTGGCAAGATATTTGGAGAGAACAAGTTTGAGGAAAAGTTTTGAAGTAAGGTAGAACTGAGGTGGAGCTTCCAAGATGGAAGACAAGTAGCCAAGGGTGGGACACTCTAGGAGATTTTGGGGAAGTCTGGAAACATAGGTTTGTTGGAGGCATGTGTGAGGAAGAACCAAAATTTATGTTAACTTGGTGAAGTTTGTGGTAATGAAGGGATAGCAAGTCTGTGGTCCTGGGAACGTCTAAGGTGCACAACAAGAGGTTGCAAAGACAGTTCCGACAGAGAGTCTTGGTTTGACGAATCTATGTATGAGTTTCTTGGTGAGATGAGGCAAGTCATGTGACTCTACCCAAGTTGTAAACTGAGCCAGTAGTACTCATATTGTAACTGTTTCGCAATAACAAAGACTTAGCCGCGTGTTAGGAATGGTTTGTGTCACACACACTATTTATGTGTATGTCTTTTGTTTGTTCCATATTTTTTCTCTTGGTTTCTTATGTTCTTGGATATATGTTTATAAATGAAGTGTTAAACTATTAACAATTGTCTAAGTATGCAAGAGTTGCACTAGAGTAGGATTACGAATTTCTCATAGCCTAGAATGGAGTATGGGTATGCTCTAGGTGAAGAGGTGTAGTTCAGACAAAGTATTCTTGGTGTTCCCAAGAAACCAAGTAAGAACCGTCGTGGTGTCACACACCCTCAAGAGGTGAATGATCGCAAGATCTAAATAGGCGTCATGTGGGGTTGTGACAATTAGCATTACCACTGCAGTGTTAGCCAACATTACCATAGTAGGGTTATTTCAATTACCCAACATTGTCATGAAAGCTTTAATGGAAATGATCCATAACCTGGTAAAGAAGTGGAAGGAGACGACGCTCCACCCACCCAAATAACATGTGGTAAAGAAGGGGAAGAGACAACACCCAAACATTAAAAAAAATGAAACCTAGTAAAAAAAACTTAAACTCAATAAAAAAAAACTAAAACTAAAATGGGCATTCATAACTAGATCAATCACTATCATGCTAATCACCTTAATCACCCTTTTTCATGACTAAGAAACATGTTTTGTCATGGAAAGAAGTAGTTGAAATTAGGACCCACTAAGAATATTGAGAACATATAAAATTGTATACACCTATTCCATAATTAAATGCTTAATATTAATAATTAAATTGTTAAATAATATATATTATTAAAATAAAGGAAGAAAACTTCAAAATTGATCATCCCAATTTTATATCCAACCTAATAGTACATTTACATTGCTTAATATGATTAATAGTATTTACATTTTTTTATCAACCAGGACTTTTACTACACGACCAATCATTTGGAAAACAACATCACACCATATGATGGCTTAGGAATTAGCCTAGAAGGAGTAAGCGTAAACATGTTACAAAAATTAAATATAAGTGGAGTCCACAAGCAACAAACATGTTACAAAAATTAAATATAAGTGCGGGATAGCCACCTGCAATTCAAACTCGACTTCATTAACAATCAGCGTAAACATTTTAAAGGAAAAATTTTAACAATCACCACGTTAACCATTCAAGGTCGCTTTCATAATTAAGGAAAATAGTCCATTATTGTCATCGTTTAATTTTCCTTAAAAGAGGTTTCGATACTCGTCAAATTTCCCATCCATGTATAATGAAGATGAAGTTGTCCCACCGAGGAATCCACCCAAATATTTCCACAGAAAAAGAAAAAGACAGACAAGACCGAAGTTTCAAAGACCATCAAACATCATGTCGAAAATGTACAATGTACATGATATGATATATTATTTTCTGTAGGTGTTGTCTAATTGTTTTATGAAATGGGTTTTTTTAGTCGGAACTCGATGACATAAATCTATGAAATCACTATTTTTATTATTTAAAATCCATTTCTAAATATAGAAATAGATTTAGCATTCTGAAAAACCTCTAAGATATTGGATTATATAGAAATAATCACTCAAATCTACGGATCTAACAATTTCTTATTGAATTTAGGACAAATGTCTCTGAAAAAAAAAAAAATTTAATAAAATATATAAACTAAGGATTTTCTTAGATTCGAGACAAAAGTTTGACCAATGAAAGTGCTTGGCAAATTCCAATAACGAGGGCCCATTCCATTCCATCATCATGTATCCGCGTTTTGGAAATTTCTCAGTTATAGCAAATCGCGTAGTCAGAAAAGAGAAGTAGTTGGCTTGTCCCATCTACTCATAGCACCACCCTCAAATCATATACCTCTATGAATCATCCTTAAGCCTGTGTTTTTCCACATTTTATTGCAAATCAGAAAACGGATCGCCTGCTATTTCCACAGTAGGAGGCTCCTCTGCATTGTGCCATCAACTGACTCCACTAATTCAGTTCAGTTCATATCATCATAATGGGATTTCTCTTCAACAAGGTGGACAAGAGCGATATTAGAGTTGGGGACCATGTTTACTCATGGAGGTAAGGTTACACATATGCTCACCACGATACATTTTCCTTCCTTAATAGGATCTCTAGTTTGCATATAATAACTGAGAACTGATCAGATTATTCTGGGTTGTAATGCATTGTATTTGAAGGACAAGGGATCGTTTGTCCAAGAAACAATTGTAGATCCAGAGGGATCTCAAATCCAACACATTTAGAGGATCAATGTACTCCATGTCTGATTGTTTTGATATGCCTCTAGCTATTATGGAATTATTGTGATCTTTTGAACATCTGGTTTTATTTGAAGTTATGACTATCATACTAACCTTTAGTCAAAGTTAAAGTTATAAGCTAACTCTAGTCAAAGTATTAGATTGATTAATGTTGAGATTTTCGAGTTTACTTGCATTATATTCCCTAGCTCAGATTTTTGTCAAGAAAGCATATTGTCTTAGTACAGGGGACAGGTTGGAGAGAATACTTGTCATATTGAGTGAAGGAGACTTGGAAGAAAAGCAACAACACTCATTCTTGAAGATAAGACTCGAGGTTCCATGTTTGATTTATTAAATTGATAAGTTTCCAATTAGCACATATCAAGTTTGATAATTGCTACATTACAAGTAAACACTATAGTTATGACAACGATCCTTGAAAGGTGTTATTACTGATATATACAATGAATACTTGATAGCAGGTAAGTACTATTGATATAAATGATTATTGTAATTATTTGCAAGATGAACTAACATCTCTTCTAAGAGATAATTCTTGTTTTGCTTCCAAGCAGGTCACCATGGTAATGATATGTTGATTACCATGAAATTGTATTTTATTCTTGTTAACATAGATATGTTCTTGTTAATAGAGTATATCATATGGAGGTTGATCATAAGGAGAAGAAGGCTCCAAAGATGATCGAAAAAATCCCTCTATTGCAATTGATCACTCTTTAGATCATCAGAAAGACTTAGTAGGGCCAGAAGGGCCCACCCAAAATTGTTGCAGTAAATAGGAAGAGACCAACATGGTCATGTGACACTTTGCAGGATGAAAAGACATATATCATTGATAAACCGTATCATGAGGAGAAGATGGCTCCACCAGTGGTGAGGCAAGATACCACACCAAGTGCCATCTCAGAAGGATCTAGAGTTCAGAAGGAGTCATCCCTCACGATTCAGTAGGGAGGAGAAGCCTCCCTAGGACCATTCGTAGAAGACTTCAGAGGAAATCATCACATACAGAGGGAGAAGATGGCTCCGAAGATTATATAGACTCATAGGGATTTAAGCTTTGTAGGGAGCATGGAGACTTAGAGTGAGCATGATCTTAGAGAGAGTCATTGGCTTAGAGACTTTCCCTCATCAGTTTCATATGGGAGAGAGAGACATCTTCTAGGACTAATAGACAAGTGACATGAGTCGAGGAGGCTAGATCGTAGCTTCAAAGACTTCTAGGAGATGTGAGATATCCTAGGAGGATTTCCTTATTTCAGTTACAGAGGAGGAATCCAGTCAAAAGGATAGAGATATGGATTTTTCCTTGAGACCATAAGGTAATTCAGTGGTGACTTCCAAATTGATCTACGAGATCAAACATGTTGCAGATGTTTGTTTCCATAAAATTTTCCTAGAAAGAGGGAGAATATTATGACGAGACACTTGCTAGAATAGTCAGAAGCAATATACATAGAGAAGCCATAAGATACATGAGAAGGAGTCTCATGTCTGTAGATTAAAGAAATAATTTTATCGGCCTAAGCGGACACCTAGGGCGTGATATGCCAGATCAAACAACTTCCTGATGAGATTGGAATTTACCAAGAGTAAAATAGATTCTAACCTTTACTACAAGGTTGTGGATGGTGGACCAGTGGTATTATTGTTATATGTGGATGATTTTTTCTAACAGGAGATGAGAAGATCATCATTGAAAGTAAGAGGAAGTTCTCTACAGAATTCGAGATGAAAGACCTCGGTATGATGCATTTTCTTGGGTCTAGAGGTGTGGTAGAAACCAAATGAGATTTTCCTCTGCCAAGGAAAATATGTTGTAGATATTTTGAAGAGACTTGGAATGATGCATTGTAAAGCCATGCCTACACCAATGGTGATGAATCTAAAGTTATTTGAGTGATACATCTTAAGAGATAGTGGATGCTACCATGTATAGACAGATGATTGGTTCGTTGATGTACTTAACAAACACAAGGCCAGATATATGTTTTGCGGTGAACACATTGAGTCGGTATATGTTTGATCCAAGACGTGTTCACTTGATTGTAGAAAAAAAATTATGAGGTACCTTAAGGGTACAATTGATTATGGACTCAGATATGCTTTAGATCGTGAGATGAGCCTACAAGTCTTTACTGATTCAGATTGGGTCGGTAATGTTGCAGACCATAAGAGTACATCTAGATGTTGCTTCAGTATGGGATCATATATGATCTCATGGTTCAGAAGGAAGCAGACTATTGTGGTGCTTAGTATGGCTGAGGGAGAGTATATAGAAACTTGTTTAGCTAGCAACAAAGTAGTGTGGATTTGGAAGCTACTTACAGGATTGTTTGATCTTGAGTTAGAGGCGACTTGTATCTGGTATGACAACCATAGTTGTGTGAAGTTGACAGAGTACCTAGTGTTCCATGACAAGTCCAAGAACATCGATATCAGGTACCATTATACCATAGATATGATACAGAGGGGAGTAGTGAAGCTCCAGTATGTCGCTATAGATGAGTAGATAGTTGACATGTTGAACAAGCCTTTATTGAGAGTGAAGTTTAAGTAATTCAAAGAAAATCTTGGTTTGGTCTAGAAGGACATCCCTAGTAAGAGGGAGTGATGAATTACATATGTGATTCCAATGCAGCAGCTTCATCATGTGACAGTAGCAGCGGGTATTCATCCATCGACACGTTACGACTACTCTAGTGAAATAGTTTGGTACGTCAAGTTACTGCTACTCCAGTGAAAAATTCTGGTATGGAGATGGATAATCCAGTGAAATAGTCTGGTACGCCAAGTTACTGCTACTCCGGTGAAAAATTATGGTAAGTAAAGGGATACTCCATGAAATAGTCAGGTACGTCGAGTTACTGCTACTCCAGTAAGAAATTCTAGTATGTAGAGGGATACTCCAATGAAATAGTCTGGTATGCCAATTTACTAGTACTCCAGTGAAAAATTATGGTACACAAAGGGCTACTCTAGTGCAAAAGTCTAGTACGTCGAGTTATTGCTACTCCAGTGAAAAATTCTGGTATGCAGAGGGGTACTCTAGTGAAAAGTTTGGGTATGTCGAGTTACTACTACTCTGGTGAAAAATTATGGTACGCAAATTGCTACTCTAGTGAAATAGTATGGTACACACGTTACTAACTGTGGCACCAATCAACATGACCTTGAACAAGGTCAATAGATTCCAGGCCTTCAGGGTTGGTTAGTTACCCATCTTTTCAAGATTGTGGACCAACCTGTGTGGTTGAAGGTGTTTCCTAGACTTAGGCTAGATGGGTAGTGTGTGCACACTACATCACCTAATCCTTGTGATTAGATTCCTGGTCATTGTGGACTAGTTGCATGGTGTGCCAAATAGAGGTTACTAGTTCCTTGTGGAATAGATATCAGATTATGTGTGAGCTGACTAGTTACTAGTTCTTTATGAACTAGATGCCAGATTTTGTGTGAGTTGGCGAGTTACTAGTTCTTTATGAAATCGATGCCAGATTCTGTGTGAGCTGACGAATTAATATCTCTTTATGAACTAGATGTCATATTATGTATGAGATGATGATTTACTAGTTCTTTATGAACAAGATGTCAGATTATGTGTGAGTTGATGAGTTACTAGTTCTTTATGAACTAGATTCTAGATTTTGTATGAGTTGGTGAGTTGTAGTTTCCCAAAATCCACTTGGATTGGGTAGTAGCACAGTTCTGTGTAAATTGCATCTACTACATATTCCAAATCCTATGTGGCTATGATGGTGATAGTTGTGACATGATCTGTTTGATCATGAGATAGCTTGTGTGGCTATGCTACTTGTTACATGATGTGTTTGATCATGAGATGGTCGTGTGGCCATTCTACTTTAGACATGATCTGTTTGATCATGAGATATCCTGTGTGGATATGGTGATGCTACTTTTAGATTGGTATACAAGATCATGTGAGTCTTTCCCATGCCATGTGAGATGGAATGATGTGTTTGAGACCACTACATGAAGAACATATTAGTTAATACCTCCCTAGCTAAGAGGGAGTGTTGATGTTTTGGTAGTTGCAGGAGGTGTTAACCTCCATTTGTAAACTTTGCCTTAGAATATAATATTCCAGAAGCAAGTGAACTGCTAAAAAGATGTTAGAAAACCCTATGAGAGAAGTCAGTCTCAAGAGAAATAATATTAAAGTAATAGACACCTCCATAAGGAGAAGTCGACACCACTCAACTGGATAGTTTAGTATAAATAGGTATTTTCCCAGTTGATTTGTACACAATCAATCAACAAGTGCACAAGTCTATAATACTGCAATTTCATCTAGAGGTGTGCAAGTATGGGAGCAGAAGATATAGCTGGAAGGGGCGAAAGTTTGGAGGAGTAGTCTAGTAGTCGTGAGTATTTCTCTTGTGCTCTTCTCTTGGAGAAAATGTATGTTCTTCTTGTATGGTTATTGTGTTGTTGTTGGAGCAGTTGTGTCTAGGGTTTATCTGTTGGTTCTGGAGTAGGCTTTCTATAATTATTCTAAGTAAATATTAGTGCGCTCGGGGGTGGCATATGTGAATGCCTATGGTTGGGTGACAATGATGTGACATTGTCTATGGTTAAACAAGCATACCAAAATTTTAACACTATCATTACCACTGCAGGATCCCTTAAGGCTAGTGTAAGATATACCATGACTCCCACCAAGCATGCACACTCTTTAGGAAGACTTGGGGATGATTTGGAAAAGAGAAAACAGAGAGCATGTGATCATTTAGGTGAACGAAGACATTTTTGTGTGAACAGGGGCACCTTGGGTGCATGATGGTTACATGCCACACCAATGGGAGTCACAAATTACTTTCATTAGAACGATTAATGGAGACTTAGGTTGCGTTTGGGAAAGGGCGGGGAAACTTGGGAGCATACCCAAAGAGTAGACCCATCTTCACTCGACAACATGGGAGCACCGAAGAGGTTGGATGATCCCATTGATGCACCCATGAGTAATCATGAGGATCGACACAAGGAAGAGCACAAGGAAAAGGGAACTCACCCAAGGATGGGTTGCGTTGGTCCAAGAGATGAGATGATTGATGGGTGTGTTGAGTCCATGAAGGGGTGTGATGATTTGTTTGAGTGTGGTGGTTCAAGAAGGGGCGCAACACAACCAAAGGACATGACATTTTTCATTGGTGACCCTTCGAGTCCCTATAAGAGCACAAGGATGCACAAATAAGGCATATTTTGAAAATAGATTTGGAGAGAACAGGTCTGAGGAAAGGAAGAACTGAGGTAGAGCTACCAAGATCGAAGACAAGTAGCTAAGAGTGGGACACTCTAAGATATTTTGGGGAATTCTAGAAACACAGGTCCATTGGAGGCATGTGTAAGGCAGAATTGAAATATGTGTTAACTTGGTGAAGTCTATGGTAACAAAGGGACATCAAGTATGTGGTTGTAGGAACATCTAAGGTGCACCACAAGAGGTTGCAGAGATGGTTGTGATAGAGAGTACTCTTGGTGTGACAAATTTTTGTATGAGTGTCTTGGTGAGGTGAGTTGATTAATGTGACTCTTCTCAAGTTGTAAACCGAGTCGGTAGTCATCATATTGTAACTATTTCACAATAGAAAAGACTTAGTTGGGTGTTAGGCGCGGTTTGTGTCACCCACACTATTTTTTTGTATGTATTTAATTTGTTCCATAGTTGTTATCTTGGTTATTCATGTTCTTGGATGTATGCTTATCAATGACTAAGTGCAAAACTATCAACAATTTTGTAAGTATACAAGAGTTGCACTAGAGTAGGAGTGTGGCTCGCCCATACTATAGAATAGAGTATAGGTATGCTCTAGGTGAAGAAGCATAGTCGAAATGAAGTATTCTTGGTGTTTCCAAGAAACCAAGTAAGAACTGGCGTGGTGCCGCACACCCTCAGGAAGAAAATGATCGCAAGATCTCAACAAGCATCCTTTGGGGTCATGACAGGTGGTATCAAAGCATATTTGGCTCTTCACCACTACTGTAGTTAGAATAGATGTGGAGGGGGGTCACTTGTTGAAAACATAGTTCATTGTAAAGACAGTTCAGTGGGAACATCCGGAGACTTGGTGAACAATTCATTTGGAAGAATTGGTTCATCATAGAAGCTTTGCATCAGGCTCATGAAAAATCTCTCGGTTGATAGTTGTAATGGAAGGTTGACCTGGGCACACCCCTTGTACAAGACAAGATAAAATCAAATGGTGGAATGAAGTACTTGGACAGGGTGGATGATCATAAGACTCATCAAAAAGCTTGTCGTAGAGTTGAATACAGAAGCAGATTGGTCACAGACCTTGGTCAGTGGTTCGACAAGGTGGGTTGTTCCATCATAGGTAGTTTGAGCACAGTCCTATGTGAATAATCATGCCATGAGCAAAGTTCGTGAGGGTGAATTGATCACATGGAGTTGTAAACGACCTTAGGACTCACTATAGACTTAGGATAGTGTGGAGAAGATTCACAAAACTATTGAGAAATCCAAGTGACGCGATTTAGGCAGTGAAATGGATGGTGCAAGTGATAAAGGTTGGAAGGTCAAGTGGGACAATTTATATCAATGATTCAAGAAACTCCAAGAGGATTTGGAGAGGATGGGCGAATTTGATGCAAATATGGAGTCCAAGGTCAACATATTGAAGGGATTGATGAAGGGGACTAAGACATTGACATTTGATATGTTGGGAGAACTGTGGGAGGAGAGAATCAAACATGAAGGCATCACAACAACAAAGAATCATCCCAACCACTCGCAAGGAGAGGAAGATTGATTGAGTGTTATCTTTGTTTTCAAAATCATTTTATGTGGAATTTTCCAATGCAAGAAAGGTTAGCTATGTTGGTTGAAGAGGAGGCTAGAATCACACCAACAATGCAGGAGTCAAGACTCTTAGCAAAGATGTTTCACATGCAGAAGTTGACGAAGGAGATGAGTGAAGTCATGGAAAAATTGGTGGAATGCATGCAAGAGTTCAAAACAATAGATCAAGGACAGTTTTCAAAAAGTGAATAAGTTCAAGGACTCTGCTTTGTGAACAAAATAGTAAGTGGGTTGAAGTTGGAAGCCTTTGTTGACACTAGGGAAACCCATGGTTTTGTGAGTAAACAAGCTACAAAATCTCTTCATCTCAAACCTCAGAAATACACTAGAACATGTAAAGTGTTGAAGTCAGCAGTGATGTCGATGATATGGATTATTCATTCAACAACATTGAGAGTGAGGGAGTGGTTTGGAAACATGGATTTGTTTGTAGCTCCATTGAAATATCATGCAATGATCCAGGGCTTGTACTTCCTCAAACTTGCCAAAGTAGCTCCACTCATTCATGAAAGTCACTTAGTATTCTTGGACGAGGCCAGAACACCAAGCAAACCCTTGATGATGAAGAGAAATATCAGGATGAAACCTAGGATTTTTGTGATTAGGTTGGTAAGAGTTCGTGGAACCACATATAAGCCTTGCAACATGACATAACAACACCAATTCATCCATGCCATAGATTCTATGAGGAGTCTGGGGGAAAAAGAGAAATAATTGACGGTGATGAATACTTCAGTGAAGACAACCATGGGGAAGGTTGGCCAATTGAGGAACACGTAGAACCATGAATGCCAGTGTAAGAGATAGTTGAACTCTTCACTTTCCATGGCGGGGGGGAACATGACCAAGTGAATAGTTATCAACAAAAGGTTATGGATTTTGTGGAGGATTGGGTAACAGACTTATCCATTGCAAAAACTTCAAGAGTTGGGCCAAGACAATACATGGAGACACTTACTCAACTAGACGTGGAGAGAGATGTGGAAGAGGTAGTAGTTGAATATCAACACCCTGCAATGATCTTGAACTTTCGTAGGAAGGCCATGGAGATATATGACTTCCAACTTACTGCAGAACGACTTGAGGAGTTGGGATGCACAATGAAATAAATTTGATTGGTCTTGCGATACTTATGGAAGAAGCACAAGTTAGACACAATGTATGCCAATAGCCTTGGTTGCAGATTTTTGGTACACTCTTCCTGCTAAACAAAGAATATTGAGACATGATGTCAAAAGCAAGCAACACGAATGATGATGCCTAGTGGAGGTTTCTTGAAAATAATCAAGCAGGGAAGTTGTGAAATGATGGATCGGTTATGGAGGCAATTTGCTAGATCGGGACAAGGGGTAGGACCTTGTCCAAAATCAAATAGGTGAACATGTTGGGGATGTAGTGGGTGACTCAATAATACTAAGAGGATTTGGAGAGGATGATGATGAAGTAGATAGAAAATGGTTTGTTGGATGTCAAGACATGCATTCTCTAGCGATGAACATGACAGTTGGATTGATCATCCAACTATTTCAGGACTTGAGAGGATCCAATGTACATGACATACAACGATAGAGTCGAAGTATCGAAGCCATCACAGGTCAAAAACATTCAGTACTTGGGCACACTGTCAAGAAATTCCTGGGGAGATTTTTCCTTGATGAGAGTCATTGAGGAGACAAGATCTAGAGATGCGGAAAATACGCCATAGAGATCGATGGACGTTATCAGGGATGGCAAAAAATTGGAGTGGGGGAGGATGTAAGGTCTCTCATGACTCCCAACAAGCGTGCACACTCTTTGGGTAGACTTGGGGATGATTTGGACAAGAGAACATAGAGAGCATACAATCAGTTGGATGTACAAAGGCATGTGGGTGTGAGAAAGTGCACCTTCGGTGCATGATGGTGACATGTGGCACCAAGGAGGCACACACCTTACTTTTCTTGGAACAATTAATGGAGACTTAGGTTGCATTTGGGAAAGGGAAGGGAAACTTGGGAGCATACCCAAAGAGTGGACTCATCTTCCCTCAACAACATTGGTGCACTAACGAGGTTGGATGATCCCATCGACACACCCATGGGGAGTCACGACGATTGACAGAAGGAAGAGCACAAGAAAAGGGGCATGTGCCTAAGGATGGGGAGCATTGGTCTAAGAGATATGATGGTTGATGGGTGCACGAGCTCGTTTATATGCATCGAGTCCACAGAGGGGTGTGACTAGTCATTTGAGTGTGGTGGTTTGAGAAGGGGCACGATAAACCCAAAGGATATGACGTTTCACATTGGTGACCCTTGGAGTCCCTATAAGAGCACAAGGATGTACAACCAAGGCATATTTTGGCAAGAGATTTGAAGAGAACAAGTTTGAGGCAAAGTTTTGAAGTAAGGAAGAACTGAGGTGGAGCTGCCAAGATGGAAGATAGGTAGCCAAGGGTGGGACACTCTAGGAGATTTTGGGGAAGTCTGGAAACATAGGTTTGTTGGAGGCATGTGTGAGGAAGAACCGAAATTTATGTTAGCTTGGTGAAGTTTGCAGTAACGAAGCGATAACAAGTCTATGGTCATGGGAACGTCTAAGGTGCACCGCAAGAGGTTGCAAATATAGTTGTGACAAAGAGTCTTGGTGTGATGAATCTATGTATGACTTTCTTGGTGAAATGAGGAGATTTGTGTGACTCTTCCAAAGTTGTAAACTAAGCCAATAGTACTCATATTGTAATTGTTTTGCAATAACAAATACTTAGGAGAGTGTTAGGAATGGTTTGTGTCACCTGCACTATTTCTATGTATGTCTTTTGTTTGTTCCATAGTTTTTCTCTTGGTTTCTTATGTTATTGGATATATGTTTATAAATGACTAAGTGTTAAACTGTTAAAATTTTTCTAAGTATGCAATATTTTCACTAGAGTAGGATTAGGAATTGTCTATAGCTTAGAATGGAGTATGGGTATGCTCTAGGTGAAGAGGCATAGTTCAGACGAAGTATTCTTGGTGTTGCCAAGCAACCAAGTAAGAACCGTCATGGTGTCACACACCCTTAAGAGGTGAATGATCACAAGATCTAAATAGGCATCATGTGGGGTTGTGACAGTTAGCATTACCACAACAAGCTTGCAATTTGTTGATTGAAAGGCCAACATTACCACCGCAGTGTTACCCAACATTACCATGGTAGGGTTATTTCAATTACCCAGCATTGCCACAAAAACCTTAATGGAAATGATCCATCACCTAGTAAAGAAGTGGAAGGAGACAACGCTCCACCCACCCAAATAACATGTGGTAAAGAAGGGGAAGAGGCAATACCCAAACATTAAAAATCTGAAACCTAGTAAAAAAACTTAAATTCAATAAAACAAAACCTAAAACTAAAGTGGGCATTCATAACTAGATCAATCATTATCATACTAATCACCTTAATCACCATTTTTCATGACTAAGTGACATGTTTTGTCATGAAAAGAAGTATAGTTGAAATCACAAAAAATATTGAAAACATATTAAATTCTATACCCCTATCCCATAATTAAATGCTTAATATTAATAAATAAATTGTTAAATAATATATATTATTAAAATAAAGAAAAAAACTTCAAAATTGATCATCCCAATTTTATATCAACCTAATAGTACATTTACATTGCTTAATACGATTAATATACATTGCTTAATACGATTAATAATATTTACATTTTTTTTTCAACAAGGACTTTTACTACGAGACCAATCATTTGAAAAACAACATCACACCATATTATGGCTTATGAATTAGCTTACAAGGAGTAAGCGTAAATATGTTACAAAAATTAAATATAAGTGGAGTCTACAAGCAACAAACATGTTACAAAAATTAAATATAAGTGTAGGATAGCTACCTGCAGTTCAAACTCGACTTCATTAACAATCACCGTAAACATTTTAAAGGAAAATTTTTAACAATCACCACGTTAACCATTCAAGGTCGCTTTCATAATTAAGGAAAACAGTCAATTATTGTCATCGTCAAATT
This sequence comes from Picea glauca, assembly GCA_000966675.3. Lineage (NCBI taxonomy): Eukaryota > Viridiplantae > Streptophyta > Pinopsida > Pinales > Pinaceae > Picea > Picea glauca. The sequence goes on along the minus strand of JZKD02S0026704.1, from coordinate 338,630 downwards.
TTCCATCCATATATAATGAAGACGAAGTTGTCCCACCGAGGAATCCACCCAAATATTTTCACAGGAAAAGAAAAAGATAAAGATAGACAGGACCAAAGTTTCAAAGACCATCAAACATCATGTGGAACATGTACATGATATGATGATATGATATTGATGTAGAGCATGACGTGAGTATTGAAAAATTTAAATATGTAAGAAATTATTATTTTTATTGTTTAAAATTTATTTTTGAATGTAGAAATAGATTTAGTGTGTTGAAAAATTCATGGGATATTAAGATTATACATAAATAATCACTCAAATATAAATAAAATGTCCATAAAAATCATTTCATAAAATGTTTAGATTAAAGCTTTTTTGGAATAGGCAAAAGTGCTTGGCAAATTCCAATCACCAGGGCACATTCCATTCCATCATCATGTATCCGCATTTTGAAAATTTCTCAGTTAGAGGAAATCACGTAGTCCAAGAAAATCATGTATCCGTGTTTTGGAAATTTCTCAGTTATAGCAAATAGTGTAGTCCAAGAAAAGACAAGTAGTTACCTCGTCCCATCTACTCATAGCACTATCCTCAAATCATGCTTAAGCCTATGTTTTTCCACATTTTATTGCAAATCGGAAAACGGATTGCCTGTTATTTTCACATAAGTTTGTTGGGGGCATGTATGAGGAAGAACTGAAATTTATGTTAACTTGGTGAAGTCTACAGTAATGAAGGGATAACAAGTCTGTGGTTGTGGGAACATCTAAGGTGCACCACAAGAGGTTGCAGAGACAGTTGCGACAAAGATTCTTGGTGTGACGAATCTATGTATGAGTTTCTCGGTGAGATGACGCGATTCGTGTGACTCTACCCAATTTGTAAACTGAGTCAATAGTACTCATATTGTAATTGTTTCGCAATAAAAAAAGACTTAGACGAGTGTTAGGAATGGTTTGTGTCACCCGCACTATTTCTGTGTATTTCTTTTGTTTGTTCCATAGTTGTTCTCTTGGTTTCTTATGTTCTTGGATATATGTTTATAAATGACTAAGTGTTAAACTGCTAACAATTGTCTAAGTATGAAAGAGTTGCACTAGAGTAGGATTATGAATTGCTCGTAGCCTAGAATGGAGTATGAGTATGCTCTAGGTGAAGACCTGCGTAGTTCAGACAAAGTATTATTGGTGTTCCCAAGCAACCAAGTAAGAACCATTGTGGTGTCGCACACCCTCAAGAGGTGAATGATCACAAGATCTAAATAAGTATCATGTGGGGTTGTGACAGTTACCATTACCACCACAAGCTAGCATTTTGTTGATTGAAAGACCAACATTACCACCACAATGTTACCCAACATTACCATGGTAGGGTTATTTCAATTACCCAACATTGCCACAAAAGCCTTAATGGAAATGATCCATGACTTGGTAAAGAGGTGGAAGGAGACAACGCTCCAACCACCCAAATAACACGTGGTAAAGAAGGGGAAGAGACAACACCCAACCATTAAAAAATTGAAACCTAGTAAAAAAACTTAAACTTGGTAAAAAAAACCTAAAACTAAAGTGGATATTCATAACTATATCAATCATTATCATGTTAATCACCTTAATCACTCTTTCTTTATGACTAAAGGACATGTTTTATCATGAAAAGAAGTAGCTGAAATCACTAACAATATTGAGAACATATAAAAGTGTATACCCCTATCCCATAATTAAATACTTAATATTAATAATTAAGTTGTTAAAATTAAAATAAAGAAAGAAAACTTTATAATTAATCATCCCAATTTTATATCCAACCTAATAGTACATTTACATTGCTTAATACGATTAATAATATTTTTTTATTTTTTTTATCAACAAGGACTTTTACTACGAGAACAATCATTTGGAAAACAACATCACACCATATGATGGCTTATGAATTAGCTTACAAGGAGTAAGCGTAAATATTTTACAAAAATTAAATATAAGTGGAGTCTACAAGCAACTAACATGTTACAAAAATTAAATATAAGTGGAAGATAACTACCTGCAATTAAAACTCGACTTCATTAACAATCAGCCTAAACATTTTAAAGGAAAATTTTAACAATCACCACGTTAACTATTCAAGGTCGCTTTCATAATTAAGGAAAATAGTCCATTATTGTCATCGTTTATTTTTCTTTACAAAAGGTTTTGATAGTCCTCAAATATTCCATCCATATATAATGAAGACGAAGTTGTCCCACCGAGGAATCCATCCAAATATTTCCACAGAAAAAGAAAAAGATAGACATGACCAAAGTTTCAAAGACCATCAAACATCATGTGGAACATGTACATGATATGATATTGATGCAGAGCATATTATTTTTGGGAGGATACGATATTGATGCAGAGCATATTATTTATTATTTTTTGGAGGGTTTGTTTAATTGTTTTATGAAATTGTTTTTTTTTTTTATCAAAATCAGGTGATATAAATTTGGAAGAAATCACTATTTTTATTGTTTAAAAACTATTTTTGAATATAGAAATAGATTAGCATACTGAAAAACTTTTGGGACATTTAGATTATACAGAAATAATTACTCAAATCTAGGGATCTAACAATTTCTTACTGGATTTTGGACAAATGTAAGAAAATGGCGTTGGCTAAACATTCTACCTTTTAGGTTTTTTGGCAGGAAATTGGCAGGGAATGTAAATTTGGACAAAATCTCTATTTTATGTTGTTTAAATTGCTTTTCTGAATGCATAAATGGATTCAGCTTGCTGAAAACCCTAGTGAAACTGGTATTATACAAACTTAGCCACTCAAACTTGCAGATCCAACCATTCATCACCTAATTTCGAACAAAATCAAAGGTAAAAAGTGACCAGAAAACCCCCAAAAATAAAACAAAACAAAAAAAAACATTTAAACTACTGCGAAAAAAATAAACAAAAAAAAATAGTTTAATAAAATTTTTAGACTACGGCTTTGGACAAAAGTTTGACCAACGAAAGTGATTGGCACATTCCAATCGCGAGGGCCCATTCCATTCCATCATCATGTATCCGCGTTTTGGAAATTTCTCAGTTATAGCAAATCGCGTGTCCAAGAAAAGAGAATAGATGGCTCGTCTCATCAACTCATAGCACCGCCCTCAAATCATATACCTATATGAATCATGCTTAAGCCTGTGTTTTTCCACATTTTATTGCAAAACGGAAAACGGATCGCCGGCTATTTCCACAGCAGGAGGCTCCTCTGCATTGCGCCATCAGCTGACTCCGCTGATTTATTGCAAATCTGAAAACGGATCGCCTGCTATTTCGATAGCAGGAGGCTCCTCTGCATTGCGCCCTCACCTGACTCCGCTGATTCAGTTCAGTTCATATCATCATAATGGGCTTTCTCTTCAACAAGGTGGACAGGAGCGATCTTAGAGTTGGGGACCATGTTTACTCATGGAGGTCAGGTTACACATATGCTCACCACGGTACATTTCTCCGCCTTAATAGGATCTCCAGTTTCCATATAATGACTGAGAACTCATCAGATTCTTCTGGGTTGTAATGCATTGTATTTGAATGGTTTCATGACTTTTGTAATGCATTGTTTTTTAATGGTTTCATGACTTCTGTATGGATATGGATGGTGTGTTACTCAAATTGGTTTGCTGTATTTAATTTGCTAATATGCTTCAACGTTATCAGTTATAGCTTTAATAGCAACTACATATAATATATATCCAGTGAAGTTAAACAATCTTAACAATATAACTGATTTGGGATTTGACTGAGAGACCTATTGCATTATGCACTCATCCACTCCAACTAAGCCACAAGACTTTTATATATATATATATATGTATATGTATATGTATGTGAACAGTTTGGATTTTTGCTTAATTATTTTGTTTACCAAAGTCTCTCTTTGGAAGAGGCAACAAGGTTGCCTTTCCTGTTAGTTTTTTCCTTAAAATGTTTGAGATAGTTTAATTGCAAACCAAAAAAGGCCTTTACAAGAGAGAATGCATTTGATTTATTAGATATGCTGTGTCAGATACAAAAGATTGTCTGGAAGAGGTTGAGTGTTAGCAAAAGATAGGTGTGGTAAATGGATCCTAGCAACTACACCTCAGTGAGCTGCACTACCAACAGACATTCCAGCATTAGAGCCACAAATGCTGATGAAATGAGAGCCTTTTGTGGAAACAAGACCAGATCTACAAGAAAAACTGCATTTGCCTGCTATATAAACAATGGAAGAAATCCAGTATTAAACAAAAGATGGTTATGACATATAAGGGTGTCATAACCATCTTTTGTTGGCTGCATTGGAAAATAACACACAATCTTTATGTTTGCTTTTACATGAAATTTGTCTGTCATTTCCATTTCTGTTTAAGTATCCGACTGACCTAAAAAAACAATTTGAGCTTTCAAAGTTTACAACTAACCATAGTTGGCTGGATTGGAAAATAACACTAACAATCTGTATGATAGTTGGCTGGATTGGAAAATAGCACTAACAATCTTTATGTTTGCTTTTACATGAAATTTGTCTGCCATTTCCATTTCTGTTTAGGTATCCGACTGACCTTATCATTTTTTGAGCTTTCAACTTTGAGGCAGATTTAGATTTCGTGAAGTTTCATCTGATTTGCAATCAATATACTTGGATTTTGTATGTTTTCCCCAATTTAGTTTATCTCACATTTTATGCTTCCTGGGGTTCTTATACAGGGATTTTTGTTGGGGATAATGACGTGATCCATTTCACTAGAGGTTTAGACCAAGAACTCGGAGCCGGGGCCAGTTTAATTACTTCATTGGCCTCTAGTTCAATGCCAAAACAATCTCTGAGCTGTCCGAGATTTCCTGACAGCTGTTTCTTCCAAAATGGAAATAATGGAGTGATCCGTTCTTGTTTAGATTGCTTTCTTGAGGGAGGACATGTGTATAGATTTGAGTATGGTGTTAGTAAAGCTGTACTCTTTGCTCAGGCCCGTGGAGGAACATGCACGCTGGCACAATCAGATCCGCCGAAAACAGTCGTTCACCGTGCGGAGTACCTGCTTCAAAATGGGTTTGGAAACTACGATATAATTTCTAAGAATTGTGAGGACTTTGCAATATACTGCAAGACGGGATTCATTGTTAAAAGTAATGACTCTGGAAGTGGACAAATAGCAGCGATGCGTGCTGCTCGTTTTTCTTTTACTTCTTACAGGT
>JZKD02S0026704.1:319970-332653 GCA_000966675.3 Picea glauca | reverse complement strand
TATATATATATATATATATATATATATATATATATATATTTTATATTTGTAGAAATTAATTGTTATATTATATGTAAATTTTATATTTCTCTTTCATATATATATTGAAAAATATATTTTTATTGTTTTATTAATATTATGATTATTTATAAATATTATAAAAAATAAATCAATATAATAATAATAATAATTTATTTTTAAGTTCATTCGCTTAAATTTGAACTTGTAATTTTTTAAAAGGAAATACACATTTTTAACCATTAGGTCCACTCAAGTTGTATAATTAAATGTAGAAGCCCCTCTTAGACAACAATCTATAAATAGTAGATAACTCTTTGAAAAATAATAAGGTTATATAAATAACTTTTTTCAAAAACAAAATAAAGATATAAATACTAACTCATTTTTAAAAAGAAGGTTAAATGTTTTATAATTTAGTTTAAAAGATAAAAATGATGATTTTATTTTAAAAGGGAGAAAAGTTAAAAAAATAAAAAATGATGATTTCACTTATTTAAAAAAAAAAAAATTTAAACTACTAGTAAACTATTACATATAAACATGTATAAATTAAAAATTATTATTAAAAATAAATTTCTGTCTTCAAATAATTTCCTTAATAATATAAAATCTAAAAATTCTTAAATATAAAATAAATTTTATTTATACAAAGAAAAATAATCTATCACATTTTCTAAAAGTTAATCCTTTAACTATATGCTTAGTTTAACATCACATTTCCATTGTTCAAACATACTCTAAAGTATAAAACATCCTAGTTGATTTTTTTTTTTTATATTTACTATTATTCAATTTACAAAAATAAGTGAAATTCTTTTATTATTTTAAGTGGACTCTGTTAAGTGCTTTAGAGATAGCGTCAATTAGGAGAGAATACTTTTCATCATTTAAAAAAAAAAAATACCTCGAACTTTGAGCATATGGATTTAATATTTAGTATTATTCAATTTACAAAAATAAGTGGAATTTTTTTATTATTTTAAGTGGAACCATTAAGTGCTTTAGAAATAACGGAGATTAAAATCAATTACATTTAAAAAAAAAATAGATACCTCCAATTTTGATCATATGGGAAAACTTATGTTTTCTGGTTGAATATATAGAAAAACTTATGTTTAATAGTTTTGAATTTTTTTAACATTTTTATTTAATCATAAAATGCATTAGTTCATCAATAATGAAATTATTAAAAAAAATTATATAGATGAAAATTATCTTGATAAATATTTATGGGATTGAATAATTTGACTAAGAAATTATGAACTTTGAATAATATAATGTCTCCATTATAATTTATTTCTTCCAGGGAGATGATGGAATTGATTTTGATTTTGGTATCACTCAATCATATTTCTCTAAAACAATAACCAATCTTTCAATGAAGTTGTGTCAGTTAATGAAGTTTACCTTATTCTCAAAATGTTATTTTTTTATCGAGCTTAAAGGTCCACTTTTGTAGAAATTTTTAGATAAAAGATTTCAACATTAAAAGAGAATAAGATAATGTCAAGATTTGAACATTAAAGGAGAAGGAGAATAGAATAATGTCCCATAAGATATTGGACCAAAATTAAGTATTCCATTATATGGCTTTTTATGAGATAAGGGAATAGGAAGCCATCATTAATCAATCCATTTAGAGGAAGTCTCCAAGTGTAACCACAATATGATGAAATCGACCTCCTTGTCAAGGAAAGCTTATGAATTTTAGGGAGGAGGTCTAAAACACAAATTTGTCTTTTTCATGTTCAATTTGAATGATAAGGAAAATTCATCATCAAGGATACTTTGTAGTATTTTTTAGTAGAGGAAATGTTGTGGATTTAAAGAAGACGTGTCTCTATTCGACATTCAAGAATTGTTTCACTTTAGAGCCTCAAAGCCATTGGAACCTCAAAAGTGACAAAAAGCATTAAAGTTAGATTGAATGCTAGAAACAAACATTAAATGAGAATTTGGAATTTTCAAGAATTGTTTCACTTTAGGGCCTCAAATCCATTGAAACCTCAAAAGTGAAAAAAAGCATTAATGTTAGATTGATTGCTAGAAACAAACATTAAATGAAGCTTTGGGATTTTCAAGAAAAGAATAAGAAGATATTTTTAATAGTGTATTTCAATGTGTGTCCCTTGGAGACACATCTTCTTTAGACTCTTTCATATTTTATATATTAAGAATGACTATGGTGTTATACATGATGAGGATTTTTTCTTCATCCTAAGTAACATTAAAATAGGAAAAGTTTATCTTTTCTAACTCCACCCTTAAGTTCATTAACCTTCCTTGATAGGGATTCCCATTTGCCGAGATTTAGGTTCAATGTTGGAGCTTTCCTCTAACTAGTTCTATCATCAATTATTTCCTATATTTCTATTTCAAAATAACCATCTAGCATACTCCTTAACTTTGATCAAATATCTCATTAGAAGACCATTCTTCGAGGAAATTGTATTATTCATCATTGATGTTAAGATCCTTAAGCCAAGTTTTCCTAGTGAAGTATGTCTTTTGGCTCTCTACCACTCAATTAAATAATGGTTTTCTAAGAATTAAGTACATTGCGTCATTAAATTTACAGAGTTGGTCCTCGCCCAATACAAACTGAAGTTCAATGGGAGGTTTTACACAACAAAACATGGAACACTAATGGGCAATAACTTTGCATTTGTTTATGTTGACCTGTTCTATGTTTCGTCAAGCTTCAAGTGCCATATATAGTTGATCTTTCTGGTCAAGATTACCCCAAATGATTCATTGATGATTCAATTGGCTATCCTTTTAGAAAAATGTTCAATCTACCTTAAAATAAAAAACACTTCATTCATCTCTATGAAATAAGTTAACATTCTTAACATCATATTTTTAAAGTGTCTTAATTTTTATTTTACATGTCTACTCAACAACAAATGTTACCAAAAACCTATGAATGTCTATCAATACATTCCTTTTAGCTCCATTCATCTTGTTCACTAGAAAAGAACATTCATCATTAGCGCATTGAATCTTTTCTTGGTTTGAGAAAGTAGGTAAAGAATACATAAGACTATTAACATGTTTACAAGGTTATATTTTAAAGTTGTTAGAATGGTAAAACTCAATAGGATGTTACTAAGAGTCTTAATGTTAAAAAGATCACAATTAATATTAATAATCCATATTAATCATAAATTGATTAAAAGGTAATTAATAACTTATTATATAACGTGTAAAGAAAAAGGATAGTTATGTATCTTAAACCTCCTTCATTAATAAAATACAAAGTTATCTTTTTATGTGTTTCTCCCTTATGGATGTGCATCTCTATAAACCAACATGTTAGGGTCCTAACCACCATAACCCCTCAAGTAGATAAAATAATAAGTTTTGCTATGTAATAAAGGCATTTATTAATAAATAAGGCCTATGTAATAATCTGAACACGTCTAATGTAAGAAGACTTACTAGAAGGTTCTGCCTCTAGAAAGTTCTTCCTATAGAATGTTCTCTAGAAGATAGAAATAGTATAAAAAGGGGTAGAAAGAATGGAAAAGTTTTCTTTGTGAATTCATTTGTACTGGAACTTTGTTATGTTGTAGGTTGTCCTCTCGAAAAGGCAACTGAACTTTTCTCTTGATATACTAAATGTATCATTTTTTGATCAATTATTTCATTGTGCTTACTTTTTTATTCTTTTTGCTAACATTTGAGAAAAAAATCGTGTGTTCTTCACTGCATATTTGCTTCTGGTACCTTACAAATTGTGTCAGAGTGCTTTCCTCTACAGATTTTAAAAAACATTTTTTTTCAAGCTAGATACATGTGTCGCCATCTTTAAAGCACAATGAATTATCGTTCAACAAGGAAAACTAGGGTTACGGAAGAATGCATGCAGGAAATACATAAAGTTTCACATGGTTACTCAAAACACAATGTTTCACCTAGTTGGAAACCTTTGTATCCCATGTTGGCACCCCATTGAGTAGTATTGCATTAGAAATCACATGTACACAACCATTCACTCCCATGTACCCTCAGGTATATAGGAAATCCCATAGATTTTCTGAAACCAACTGTAGATCAACCAATCGACTTCTTGACTACTTTAGTGGCACTGAGAACAACATTCAAGAAGACTACTCTCGCATACCTAGATAATTATGTAGTACGGTTAAGGGTACGATTGAGCCTTCTTAGTTAGAGCCTTGAGATATTGGGTCGACTACTACTGTTGGACCCCACTAGTATATCAAAGAGATGTAGCACAGGGTAATCCCTTGTTCGTAGGAACCTCAAAACCCTAGTAACCCTTTCTATCGAAATAGAACAAAACATAAACAAAGCAGAAATTTTGCACATTCAGTGTGTGCAACCCTGCTTCCTGCATATAGGTCTGAGGTCGTGAAATTCCTACATAATTTAAAATAATAAGAATTTGGGAATTCTTTCATTGTATTATTATTCACACTTATTTTCATGGTACCCCTCTCTCACGAGTCTTTTTTCTGTGGATGCACCCACCCTCCCCAACACCCTTATTTGGGACCTATCCCATTGGATTTATCTCTTTGAATTGATCATAGTGATACCACTCTCTCATAATCCATTTTGTATGGACCCACTAATCCTATTCTTGTATAGTTACCTCCCAAATGGCCCACACTTACAACCAAGATCTTTACCAATAGAGGACATGCTTACAATTTATGCGATGGACTGACCATCAAAGTTGGAAGATTATATTCATGTAGTTGAATTTTCCTACAACAATGGGTATCAAGCCTCATTGAAAATGAGTCCATTTGAAGCATTGTATGGCATAAAATGTAACACTTCGGTGAGTTGGGATAATCCAACAGACAAAGCAGTTGGTGGGCCAGATTTGTTGAAGGAAATGAAAGAGCAAATGATAAGGATAAAACAGAATTTAAAGGCTACCCAGGATATGAAGAAAAGTTATGTAGACAAGAATAAAGTTTTCAGAGATTTTAAAGGGGGGGAACATGTTTTTTTGAAAGTGAAGGAAAAGAGAAGTTCGTTAAGATTAGGAATTTTCCCAAAGTTGGGAGTGAGATATTGTGGACCTTTTTGAAATATTAGAAAATATAGGGCCAATTACATACATGCTAGCGTTTCCTACATCCATGAGAATTCATAATGTATTTCATCTATCATTATTAAATAAGTATTTACCTGATCCTAACCACATAATTGATTGGAATGTGATCCAAGTGGAACACGAAGGAGATTTTCGGGTGGAACTAGTACACATCTTGGACCGGAAGGTCAAAATGCTCAGGAACAAAGCCATAGGGCTAGTAAAGGTTCAATCGACATGCTACGGTCCTGAAGATGCTACATGGGAGCATGAAGAAAACATGTGGGAATAGTACCCATAAATTTTTGAAAATTTTGAAAAAGAAAGAATGCAAGGCTCCATTTTGGAAAGCTAGAGTTCTCGAACCACATCTCGGACTAGTCCTAGCCAACTTCATTGGGGACCTTGATAAATGAATGGCTCATTCCTTGGTTAGCCTTGATAAACAAATGGTACACCCTTTGGGTTAACCCTGATAAACGAATGGTGCATTGGGTTGGTGAGTTGAGAGGAAAAAGATATTGATGGTTGGAGTTGTTAAATTACATCATTTGTATTTCTAAGTATTGTGATGTAAATTTGCATATGTGTGTGTGTGTGTGTGCGTGCACCAAGGATGGCACACAATTGTAGGGTAGGGGGAATGTAACATCCCCATTATAATCCCTAGTTTAATTAATTCTTATGTGGATATAATATATGGCTACGACCAAGCGATGTAATATGCAAATTGTATTTCTATGTTTTAATAACAAAATGTGATGCTAGCTGCCAAGGGGACATGGACAAGAGATGGGGGTTGAATTAATCCACAAGAGAGGGGAGTGTCTAGGGTAATGTCCAAGAGGAGTCCAAGGGGGAAATACCCATGTATATTAATTTAACTCATTTTCCTAAACTTGCTAATTGTATATGAACCTTATGATTTCTCATTGAGGGTTCCCCAATCCAATCATTGAATATATGTAAGAGGGTGGGTGTGAGTGGTCACATCCCAGAGTTATTGGGAACATGGGGGTTGAGTACTACAACTTGAGGAAGAGTGTGAGTCAAGAAAGGCAATCCAAAGGGATAAAATTCGTATGGGTTGGCACAATTGATTGAGGGACAAGAAGTTTTTATGTGTAGGAGAGAAAGTAGAGAGCAAGGAAGAGAGCTTGGAGCGGGTGCAGCCATGGAGAGAAAATTCTAGAGAAAGATGGAATGTATTTGGAGCATTTTGGAGCTAAATATTGAAGAGTCGGGTTGTCAAGCCTGAAGAGTGAACTCCAGAGTGAGTTGCACTGTAACAACAAGTGTTTGTTGTTGGTTTGCTAGTAGTTTTCCTAGCAACAAGTTCCCTTGAGTTCCCAACTAAGATATTCCTAGTTACTTGTGCCAGAGAGACCCTAATAAATGAATGGCATATTCCTTGGGTTAACCCTGATAAACAGATGGCACATATCTTGGGTTATCCTTGGTAAACGAATAGTGCATTCCTTGGGTTGGGCAGGTTAGGAGGAAGAGAGGTGGTAGAAAAATCAGGATAGATGTAGGAGAATAGCAGTTAGGCTATGAGTTTTATGAGTTGCGAGTGGAGTGTGAGAGACCACCCTCTTTTGTGGATTACTAGCCTTAGCTCGAGGGTGGCTAGCTGTTGAGATTTGAAACAGTAAGTCTAGATTGGGTGGAATGTTCATCATAAGCAGCTGGTTGCACCATTCTTGTTAAAGATAAGTGTTTTATCTTGTTGTTGAGTTATTTTCATGCATTATTGTTGTGCATGAACTCTACATGAATGAGAATGACTTATATGTTGTTGTAATGAGTGGTTTAGTTGCATTTCATGTTGATTATTAGCATGCTTTAGATGCATATGTTTTATGGTTATAGACAATAGCTAAATCTATTATAAATTTGTAGTTGTAATCTACAGGAAATTGGCTAACAGTAAAAGAATTACTTTAGTTAGTAGAAATTTTGTTTATATATATATATATATATATATTATGTTCCATAATGTCCCTCGGTTGGGTTGGGGAACGTTACAGAGTGGTATCAGAGCTGTAAAAAGGGAGAGTTTTGAGTGGCGCGGTCGAGCCTGGGTGGTTGGGAACGTTACAGCAACAAAATAAAATTGATATCCCCTCCAATAATTACATTAGAAGCCCGGAGGATTACTAAATCACTTAAACCCTCCCAAAAGGGGCACTTATCAACATAAGGCCCATAAATGTTAACAATTCTAAAGGAAGAAACTAGGGAGAAATCCTCCACGTCCATCAAAATTCTTTATTGAGTAATCATGGAGAAAGAAGACTTTAACTCTAGACTCCACACCAAAAGTAAACCTGTAGAGAAACCTACCGAATCAACCACATAGAAAGACCAGTCCCGTAACTAAGGTTTGAAGGTTTCCACCACCTTTCCCTCGAACACACAATTTCTTGAATTAAGAGGATATTTTCTTTACAATCTACTACAAGTCTTTTGAGGGTCTGTAATTTTTAGGCACCCCCTATCCCATGAGCATTGAAAGAGAGAATGATTATTTCAAACTTTTGACTAGGGAATTTCCCACTCCAAGGGCCCTAATGATAATGGCTTGCTTTCCATTTTTTATGTCCTTCAAAGCCTGTAACTGGGCTAATGACAAGTGATATTTTTTTCCAACTTGGTATATTGCCCCCTTTTTCATCACAAGGCCTCCAACAAAAGCTTCTGAAAATCCTTTCTTCACTTTTGATCTCAGCAAGTATTCTGATTTTAAAACAGATTTAGAGGAGAAAGTGCACAAGGGACAAACCAAGGGAGGTTAAGATGACATAGGCTCCGAGAACGACTAAGAGGCAGATCCTTGGCCAAAAGTAGGAACGAGAGGGAACAAGTCACAAAACAGACCCAGGAGCGGAATGACAGGGTGGCTTGGCCGTACTACAAGAGCACTTAGGGGGGAGACGAAAAAAAAAGCACCCAACTTTAGAGTCCAATGACTTGTACTTCTCTTCCATCGAGGCCTCCAAATCATCATTTAAAAGTGGCAGAGCTTTAAAATCAGGATAGGTTGACTTACCAAAAATCGTTGCCAAAGGAGCTCCTAGGGAATAAACACCTAGCTAGATATCCGAAGAGACCAAGGGACTTTTCCTTAAAACCATTTTCCCTTCTACCACCTTTTCATATCAACAACTTCTACTTTGGCCTTCCATTTCCACGATTTTTTAAACGAAAGAAACTCGGAAGGGGGCCTGTGGAATTAAGCCAGCAAGTGACCCACTTCATGACAACCATGGAATCTAAAAGGTACTTTCTAATAGTCTATCCTTTTAGTTCAAGAAAAAATACCAAAAACTAGTTATATCTCATCCAACAACACATCTCTTAGGTCTACTTCTATTTGAAGCCACGCCCGCCTCTTGTTAGTTTTTAACTCCCAACCATGCTCACTTTCAATGCATTTCCCTAACTGATTTCAAATGGAGGAGAGAATGGCCTCATGCCAAAACACCAGCGACATGTTGGGTAGAATTGCCCACACTTTTTAGGGTGAGAGCGCATCTTTGGCCGAGTCAAAATTGATCTCCCACTTATTCAAAACTAAACCAGACAACCCCAGTTCCATACCTGACTAAATATTTCCCCTAAATCCTCCTTCGATCCGGATTTAAAAAAAATCCATCCACGGGCCAGGGTATGGAATATGGGACAACATTCTCTCAAAAAAAGACGAGTTTGTGTCTATCCAACCCTTCAAGGTAGAGAAGCGAACCACCTTCCCACTGAACTATCCCACCGTGGTTCGCCCGAACAAATATGAAATATATCCCACATCAACATCTGCGCCAACCACCATTTTTTATTTTTCTTTCCACACCTTCCAGCACCTGGGCTTGTGCTTACATAGCTCTTTCCACCCTTCGACGAAGACCCTCCTTTTTCAAGCAAGTGATTTTGCAAGACTTGGGAGTCACACCCCCGCTTCCTTGAGTGAATGAACTGGCATGCAGGAGTGGATGACCCACATAAAACACTGACGACGTCCTCCACCTCGAAACTTTTCAAAAATGGGCAGATGGGAGCCCTGGGCCCGATCTTCGCCTCCTGGCCCATCAGAAGACTCCCGAACCACCTCAACCTCTGAATGCTTGTATTACTACCACCAGACAAAGTCCTCAATGCTAATGAGGATATCTATCGTATCGATCCCCTCTTCCTTGTAACCCACCTCGTCCTTCTCAGTGGTCAATATCTAGTCATTTGGATCTGAAATTGCTTTCAAATTCGATGACCTATAATCCACTGAACACAGCATTCAATATTGTGTAGCATGCTATGCTTTCAAATTCGACAACCTATAATCCACCCGACGCAACATTGAGTAGTAGGCATGATATTGCTCACTCTCCTTCTCCATCCCATCGACTGCGGTCTATTATTAAATAGTTGTAATGGCTAATGGCTCGAAAAAAACATGTGATCCACTTGTCATGGGAAACCATGACTTCAACTCGGGTAAAGGCCCTACCTAGATCAGATCCACCCCTAATCTTAACTCTTGCAAACCATAGAAACCACACTACAACCATACTTTCTCTGGTTATGAGTTTCATTCAAAATAATTGTGATTTATTTTCAATTTTATGATATAACTAAATATACATTATGGATATATATTATATACTAATATTAAGATTACTAATTTAATTATTTAAAAAAACAATTATGATTTTGTTTTCATTTTTATGATGTAATCTTAAGGATGAAATTTCACCAAGGAATTATTAGTTACAACACAATTTAATCATTAAATATGATAAAAAAAATTCGATGTACCCATAGAAATTAAATTAAGTAAAAAGTTGAATATATTTTATAAAATTTTAATCATTAAATATAATAAAAAAAATTCGATGTACCCATAGAAATTAAGTAAAAAGTTGAATATATTTTATAAAATTGTTAGAATCGTTCAATTTCATAATAGATATGGTTTCAAATTCCAGCTAATCATGAGTCCAGTCTTAGATCAAGCTTCACTGAAAAATTGGATACACTCATCATCGAAATTAATTAAAAGGTATAACCATTTTAATAAAATGATTATAATGATCAAATTCGTTAGTGGATTTGATTTCAAATTCCAACTCTGCAGCGCGCCGTGGATCCGGTCTCTTATCACGCTTCTACTTTTGTATCAGCATTATCAAAAGTTGAAGCTGAATTTTGATTTCAACTTCCAACTCTGCAGCGCGCCATGAGTCCGGTCCCACGGCTTCTTTAAATTACTGTACTTTTGGGTTAGCGTTTGTAAAATGTTTATAATCAAAATAAAAATTATTTACTTTTGAAATCAACAATTAACCAAAATCATTTTTTTTTGGTGGGGACGCCATGAGTCTGGTCTCCGGTTCACGGCTTCTTCAAATTATTGTACATTAGTGTCGACATTGAAAAAAAATTATTCCAACCAGTTGTTTTGAAATATGGTGTTTAAATTAATTATTTTACTTGCCTAACAAATGTTTGGAATCGAAATGAAAGTTATTTATGAAATGTTTGGTTAAATAGTCTTGAAAAAACATCTTTTTAGTAAAAATCGATCTTCATGTGGGGACTTTGTTGCCCTAAAGTTAAAGTTAAAATATTTATTATATTTATAGAATAATTAAGTTTCTTAGAGAGTGGTTGGAGATTTGAGTTGGTTCATTAAGAGAGGTTAAGAAGGTCAGTATTATAACAAATATTTTTTATTTTCATATCTGACTTGGTTTAGTTGGAGAAGTTAAAAAGGTTGGTAATATAATAAATATTTTTGTACAAATTCTTTCAACCCACAACTTTTTACTAATTTTTCAACACTTTGTTTCACTACGAAGTTCATGAGAGTTTATTTTTATCAATACACCATTTTGGATAGCCACCCTAATTGAATTATTATACTTTTTATATGTAGGGGAAATACAAATATATTGTAATTTCACATACATGCAACACATAAATTCACCTCAATTTCCATATTCAAGTAACTTTCAATGTTAAGACACCCATCACATTATATGTTAAATCTTAAGACTCTAATCTTTAGACTATAATGTTTTATGTGAATTAATTAACTAATTTCTTATTTAAAGTGAAGGGTTGTTATCCTCTCCACCTATGTTCAAATTTGAGGTTGATTTACCTCCACATATTATTGTATAGCACACTATGTTCTTAAAGAAGATTCAACTATTAATGTAATACTCTCTTTTTTTGTTTTCTATGGTGTCTGTTACCTACTGGACTAGCTTGTGATATAAGAAACCACACCTGAGGGGCATCTAAGTGGTAAAAATCATTTGGGGATGACACCCAACCCTAGTCACACCAACCCTTGACATGGCTGAATTTTTTTGGATATCTCCTCTCAACTACTCTGAGTTTCTAACCTTGGCCTCTTTTAACCTCCTTATAGAAGAAATCCTCTAAATCCAATCACACTCTAGAGATTACTAATGTAATACTCTTAACCCCTAGATTATAATATGTTAAATTATGTATTATTCAAACAATGAAGTTATGTGAATGCATAAATCCCAATGATGAGCTAAAATTATGGTGTGATTTTTAAGATTCCCATTGTGTGATTATGTTATAAAAAGACATAAATAAAATAAAATACACAATAGTATATTATCCACAAAGAATGTTGCTAAATAAGAAACAAATAGGCCATGATACCATGAAGAGAAAAGAAGGTGTATGAGTGATATGACTTTACACTTGACATTCCTTAAAGTACAATTTTCCCTTCCCATGCTTTCTTACAAGATTTCTCATTCATTTTTTACATTTTTTTTACATGGATGGTCCTTTGTACATTTATTCACGCTTTTTAGGAAGGAAGCACTTGTCTTATGCAAGCTCTCAGGGAAAACCCTTATTCAAGGATCATTCTCACTCTCCTTCATTCAAACCTAGAAAGCTAGAGTATTTTAATAGGAGGCCAAGGTTCTAATAGGAGGCCAAACTAGTGAAAATTCAAATAGAGGCCTCCACTTCCCATCGCTTTATTTTCTCTTAACCAGAGGTTTCTTTTCTTCACCAAGTTTGCTTTCTTTGATAACCAAGTTACCCATATGTTACAATAATTCACTGATTTCAATCACAAGACGGATCTGCTCTTCCACTAAAGTTTTCTTTCTTTGATAACTTAGTTGTGCATCTGCGAAGTAACGCATTTGTGACCAGCGATTGACACAAACAATATTTCATTGAAATCAGTCTTGAGTCTTAATGTTTTGCCTTAATGTGCGACATGTATGCTCATAGCAATGACAGGGTTCTGTAATGGATATGAGTGGCATGTACGCTCATAGTCATCTATAATGGATATATGTGGGGTATCTATGTTGATAGCAATGATGATAAATTGTGGAGCAAAGAGAAATGCAGAGAGAAAAGAATAGTATATTCAAATGTATGAAGAAGTACAGAACTGAACTGAAGGGCCAGTTACAATGTAAGATGGTTGAGCTATATATGCTCAAGCAAGACAAAATTAGAAAGTACAACTGTCCAGTACAGCTGGCAGTGTACGGTCATACTATTGAGGGTACAATATATTTAA
>JZKD02S0026704.1:287986-298455 GCA_000966675.3 Picea glauca | reverse complement strand
CAGAGTGGGTATGCCAGGAGGGAGTTGGTCAGAAGGGATCCCTCCTGGAAGGGCATTCCGCCAGACTTCTTTTGCAAAGGGGAAATTAAGGAGAAGATGGTCAACATATTCTTCATGGATTTGACAGACAGGGCATCAGATTCTAGGTTTAGCGGCTCAGATAAGTCCTAGCGCTTCAACTTCATTAATTGTCTATTAAATTATTAGTAATGGAGCACATATCAATTAAAAAATTATTATGGTCATGTTAATATTAAAATGGTAATATTAATATTAATATCAAAGTTGCAGCCTAAAATAATTTTTATTTATTTTTTAAATAAATATTGGTCATCGCAATTGCAATGCCAACCTTAATTGTTGCAACAGTTTTGCTGTATAAAAAACGAAAAGATATCGTCACCTGTGCGACGACAACTTCAATTGTTGCGACAATTGTGCTATATAAAAACGAAAATTTGTCATCGCCTGTGCGACGACAGATTCAATTGTTGCGACAGTTGTTCTATATAAAAGAGAAAAGGTGTCATCGCTTGTGCGACGACAACTTCAATTGTTGCGATAGTTGCACTATATAAAAATGAAAAGTTGTCGTCGCACATGTGACGACAACTTCAATTGTTGAGACAGTTTTGTTATATAAAAATGAAAAGTTCTTGTCGCACGTGCGACGATAACTTCAATTGTTGCGACAATTTTTTTATATAAAAATGACTAGTTTTCGTTGCATGTGCGACGACAACTTCAATTGATGCAACGGTTTTGTTATATAAACAATGAAAAGTTGTTGTCGCACACGTGACGACATCTTCAATCGATGCGACGGTTTTTCTATGTAAACAACGAAAAGTTGTCGTCCCCAGTGCGACGACCAATTAAATTATTGCGATAGTTTTTCTATATAAACCACGAAAGTTGTTGTCGCAATGGGTGTCGCAATTGAGACAAAATGTTGGTTTCACATAGTTTTCCTATATTGTTGTATTGGCGACGATATTTCTTTTTTTTCCACAATTGCTTATGTTGTCGCTCTTGCAACATTTGTTCAAGTTTGTTGCAATTGCCATGTGACATTAAACGACGTTTCAAAGACTCCTGATTCGTTGCAATGTCAACGACATAACATCGCAAGAGCGTCGAAACAATTGTCACAAAATGACCCAAATATTCTAGTGCAAGGATGGGTTTCGTTGGTCCAAGAGATGTGATGGTTGATGTGTGTGTCGAGTCCATGAATGGGCATGATGATTTGTTTGAGTGTGGTGGTTCAAGAAGGGGTGAAACACAACTAAAGGTCGTTGCATTTTGCATTGGTGACCCTTCGAGTCCTTATAAGAGCACAAGGATGCACAAAAAAGGAATATTTTGGAAATATATTTGGAGAGAACAAGTCTGAGGAAAGGAAGAACTGAGGTAGAGCTACCAAGATGGAAGACAAGTATCCGAGAGTGGGACACTCTAGTATATTTTGGGGAATTCTAGAAACACAGGTCCATTGGAGGCATGTGTGAGGCAGAACCGAAATATGTGTTAACTTGGTGAAGTCCGTGGTAACAAAGGGACATCAAGTATGTGGTTGTGGGCATGTCTAAGGTGCACCATAGGAGGTTGCAGAGATGGTTGTGACAGATAGTACTCTTGGTGTGATGGATTTTTGTATGAGTATCTTGGTGAGGTGAGGTGAGTCATGTGACTCTTCTCAAGCTGGAAACCGATTCGGTAGTCATCATATTGTAACTATTTCATAGTATCAAAGACTTCGTCGGGTTTTAGGCGTGGTTCTTGTCACCCACACTATTTTTGTGTATATCTTTCATTTGTTCCATAGTTGTTCTCTTGGTTTTTCATGTTCCTTGATGTATACTTATAAATGACTAAGTGTTAAACTATCAAAATTTTTGTAAGTATACAAGATTTGCACTATAGTAGGAGTGTGGATCGCCCATACTATAGAATAGAGTATGGGTATGCTCTAGGTGAAGAGGCATAGTCCGAATGAAGTATTCTTGGTGTTTCCAAGAAACCAAGTAAGAACTGTAATGGTGTCGCACACCCTCAGGAGGAAAATGACCGCAAGATCTCAACATGTATCCTGTGGGGTCATGGCAGGTGGTATCAAAGTGTATTTGGATCTTCATCACTACTATAGTTATAATAGTTTTTTTGGGGGGTCACTTGTTGAAAATATAGTTCATTGCAAAGATAGTTCAGTGGGAACGTCTGAAGACTTGGTGAACAATTCAGTTGGATGAATTGGTTCATCATAGAAGCTTTGCATAAGGATCATGAAAAAGGTCTCGGTTGATAGTTGCAATGGAAGGTTGACCTTGGCACACCCCTTGTACAAGCCAAGAGAAACAATCATGGTGGAACAAAGAACTTGGATAGGGTGGATGACCATAAGACTCATCGAAAACTTATCGTAGAGTTGACTACAGAGGCATATTGGGCGCATACCTTGGTCAGTGGTTTGACAAGGTGGGTTGTTCCATCACATGTGGTTTGAGAATAGTCCTATGTGCATACACATACCATGATCAAAGTTCGCGAGGGTGAATTTATCACATGGATGTGTAAATGACCTCGGGACTCATTACATACTTAGGATAGTGTGGAGGAGTTTCGTAAAAATATTGAGAAATCCAAGTGACGTAGGTCAGGTAGTGAAATGGATGGTGCAAGTGATAAATATTGGAAGGTAAGGAGGGACAATGTATCTCAACGATTCAAGAAACTTCGAGAGGATTTGGAGAGGATGGACAAATTTGATGCAAAGATGGAGTCCAAGATCAACAGATTGAAGGGATTGATAAAGGGGACTAAGACATTGGCATTGGCTATGTTGGGAGCGCTATGGGAGGAGAGAATAAAACATGAAGGCATCACAATGACAAAGAATCATCCCAACCACTCATGAGGAGAGGAAGATTTATTGAGTGTTACCTTTGTTTTCAAAATCATTTTATGTGGAACTGTCCAATGCAAGGAAGGTTAGTTATGTTGTTTGAAGAGGAGGCTAGACTCACAACAACAATGGAGGAGTCATGAATCTTAGCAAAGATGGTTCAAATGCAAAAGATGATGAAAGACATGAGTGAAGTCATGGAAAAGTTGGTGAAATGCATGCAAGAGTTCAATACAATATATCAAGGACAGTTTTCACAAAGTGAATAAGTTCAAGGCCTCTACTTTGTGAACAAAACAATAAGTGGGTTGAATATGGAAGCCTTGGTTGACACTAGGGAAACCCACGGTTTTGTGAGTAAATGAGCTACAAAATATCTTCATCACAAACCTAAGAACTAGACCAGAACATGTAAAGTGTTGAAGTCAACAGTGATGTCGATGATATGGATTATTCATTCAATGCTATTGAGAGTGAGGGAGTGGTTTGGAAACATGGATCTGTTTGTAGCTCCATTAGAAGATCATGCAATGTAAATGGACTTGTACTTCCTCAAACTTGCCAAAGTAGCTCCACTCATTCATGAAAGTCACTTAGTCTTTTTGGACGAGTCGAGAACACCAAGCACACCCTTGATGATGTAGAGGAATCTCAGGAGGACACCTAGGATTTTTGTGATTAGGTTGGTAGGAGTTGTTGGAAGCATAGATATGCCTTGCAACATGACATAAGAACAAGAATTCATCCACACCATAGAATCTATGAGTAGTATGGGGAAAAAAGAGAAATAATTGACGGTGATGAAGAATTCGGTGAAGACAACCATGGGGAAGGTTGGTCAATTGAGGAACCCGCAAAACCATGAATGTGAGTGTAAGAGATAGTTGGACTCTTCACTTTCCATGGAGGGGGGGAACATGACCAAGTGAATAGTTATCAACAAAAGGTTATGGATGTTGTGGATGATCGGGTACCAGACTTATCCATTGCAAAAAATTCAAGAGTTGGGCCAAGACAATTCATGGAGGCACTTACTGAACCATACTTGGAGAGAGATGTGGAAGAGGTAGGAGTTGAAGACCGACACCCTGCAATGATCGTGGACTTTTGTAGGAAGGCCATGGAGATATATGACTTCAAAATTACTGTAGAACAACTTGAGGAGTTGGGATGCACACCAGATAAAATTCAATTGCTCTTGCGATACTTATGGAAGAAGCACAAGTCAGACACAATGTATTCCAATACCCTTGGTGGCGTATTTTCGGTACACTCTACCTTCTAAACAAAGAATATTGAGACATTTGTTGGGAGAAAGAAACATGAATGATGGTGCCTAGTGGAGGTGTCTATAAAAGACTCAAGTAGGGAAGTTGTGAAATGATGAATGGGTTGTGGAGGCGACTTGCAAGACCAGGGCAAGGGGTGGGACCTTGTCCATAATCAAAGAGGTTCGACTAAGTGAGGTGAACATGTTGGGGCTGGAGTGGATGACTCAACAATATCAACAGGAGTTGGATAGGATGATGATGAGGTATACATAAAAGGGTTTGTTGGATGTCAAGGTGTGCATTCTCTAGCGACGAACATGACAGTTGGATTGATCATCCAACTAGTTTGGGACTTGAGAGGATCCAATGTACATGACACACAATGACAGAGTCGAAGTATCAAAGCCATCACGGGTCAAAAGCATCTAGCACTTGGGCACACTATCAAGAACTTCCTGGGGAGATTTTTCCTTGATAAGATTCATTGAGGAGAAAATAGTCATTGAGTGGTGACAAGATCTAGAGATGGGGAAAACATGTCATAGAGATCAACGGATGTTGGCATGGATGGCAACAAATTGGAGTGGGGGGGGATGTAAGGTCTCCCATGACTCCCATTGAGCACATGTACTCTTTGGGAAGACTTGGGGACGATTCAGGTAAGAGAACATAGAGAGCATACGATCAATTGGGTGTATGAAGGCATGTGGGTGTGAGCAGGGGCACCTTGGGCGCATGATGGTGACATGTGGCACCAAGGAGGCACACACCTTACTTTCCTTGGAACAAGTAATGGAGACTTCGGTTGTGTTTGGAAAAGGGAAGGGCAACTTGGGAGCATACCCAAAGAGTGGAATCATCTTCCCTTGGCAACATGGGTTCACTAGCGACGTTGGATGACCCCATCGACACACCCATGGGGAGTCATGACGATTGGCACAAGGAAGAGCACAAGAAAAGGGACATGTGCCTAAGGAGGGGAAGCATCGATCTAAGAGATATGATGGTTGATGGGTGCATGGGATCATTTGGATGCATCGAGTCCACGGAGGGGCGTGACCAGTCATTTGAGTGTGTTGGTTTGAGAAGGGGTGTGATACACCCAAAGAACATGGCGTTTCACATTGGTGACCCTTGGAGTCCCTATAAGAGAAAAATGATGCACAACCAAGGAATGTTTTGGCAAGAGATTTGGAGAGAACAAGTTTGAGGCAAAGTTTTGAAGTAAGGAAGAATTGAGGTGGAGCTGCAAAGATGGAAGGCAAGTAGCCAAGGGTGGGACACTCTAGGATATTTTGGAGAAGTATGGAAACATAGGTTTGTTGGAGGCATGTGTGAGGAAGAACCGAAATTTATGTTAAGTTGGTGAAATCTATGGTAATGAATGGATAGCAAGTCTATGGTCGTGGAAAAGTCTAAGGTGCACCACAAGAGGTTGCAGAGATAGTTGCGACAGAGAGTCTTGGTGTGACGAATCTATGTATGAGTTTCTTGGTGAGATGAGGCGAGTCGTGTGACTCTACCCAAGATGTAAACTGAGCTAGTAGTACTCATATTGTAATTGTTTCGCAGTAACAAAGACATAGCCGAGTTTTAGGAATGGTTTGTGTCACCTACACTATTTATGTGTATGTCTTTTGTTTGTTCCATAGTTGTTCTCTTGGTTTCTTATGTTTTTGGGTATATGTTTATAAATGACTAAGTGTTAAACTGTTAACAATTGTCTAAGTGTGCAACATTTGCACTAGAATAGGATTATGAATTGCCTAGCCTAGAATGGGATATGGGTATGCTCTAGGTGAAGAGGCGTAGTTCAGACGAAGTATTCTCGGTGTTCCCAAGCAACCAAGTAAGAACTGTCATGGTGTCGCACACCCTCAAGAGATGAATGATCGCAAGATATTAATAGGCATCATGTGGGGTTGTGACAGTTAGCATTACCACCACAAGCTAGCATTTTGTTGATTCAAAGGCCAACATTACCACCGCAGTGTTACCCAACATTACCACGGTAGGGTTATTTCAATTACCCAACATTGCCACAAAAACCTTAATGGAAATGATCCATGACCTGGTAAAGAAGTGGAAGGAGACAATGTTCTACCCACCCAAATAACACGTGGTAAAGAAGGGGAAGAGACAATACCCAAACATTAAATATCTGAAACCTAGTAAAAAAAATTAAATTCAATAAAATAAAAAAAACTATAACTAAAGTGGGCATTCATAACTAGATCAATCATTATCATACCAATCACCTTAATCACCATTTTTCATAACTAAGGGACATGTTTTGTCATGAAAAGAAGTAGTTGAAATCATTGAAAACATATGAAATTCTATACCTCTATCCCATAATTAAATGCTTAATATTAATAAATAAATTGTTAAATAATATATATTATTAAAATAAATAAAGAAAACTTCAAAATTGATCATCCCAATTTTATATCAACCTAATAGTACATTTACATTGATTAATACGATTAATAGTATTTACATTTTTTTTATCAACAAGGACTTTTACTACGAGACCAATCATTTGGAAAACAACATCACACCATATGATGGCTTATGAATTAGCTTACAAGGAGTAAGCGTAAATATGTTACAAAAATCAAATATAAGTGCAGGATAGCTACCTGCAATTCAAACTCGACTTCATTAACAATCAGCGTAAACATTTTAAAGGAAAATTTTTAACAATCACCACGTTAACCACTCAAAGTCGCTTTCATAATTAAGGAAAATAGTCAATTATTGTCATCGTTTAATTTTCTTTAAAAAAGGTTTCGATACTCGTCAAATTTTCCATCCACTCCAACTAACGCCTCACTGAAATTGCTTGGCAAATTCCAATCACGAGGGCCCATTCCATTCCATCATCATGGATCCGTGTTTTGGAAATTTCTCAGTTATAGCAAATCGCGTAGTCCAAGAAAAGAGAATAGCTGGCTTGTCCCATCTACTCATAGCACCGCCCTCAAATCATATACCTATATGAATCATGCTTTTTCCACATTTTATTGCAAAACGGAAAACGGATCGCCTGCTATTTCCACAGCAGGAGGCTCCTCTGCATTGCGCCCTCACCTGACTCCGCTGATTCAGTTCAGTTCATATCATCATAATGGGCTTTCTCTTCAACAAGGTGGACAGGAGCGATCTTGGAGTTGGGGACCATGTTTACTCATGGAGGTCAGGTTACACATATGCTCACCACGGTACATTTCCCCGCCTTAATAGGATCTCCAGTTTCCATATAATGACTGAGAACTCATCAGATTCTTCTGGGTTGTAATGCATTGTATGTGAATGGTTTCATGACTTTTGTAATGCATTGTTTTTTAATGGTTTCATGACTTCTGTATGGATATGGATGGTGTGCTACTCAAATTGGTTTGCTGTATTTAATATACTTCAACATTATCCGTTTTAATGGCAACTACATATATATCAGAGTATTTTTCCATAATCTATTCATAATTCATTTATGAATGGTAAATGTAGGTGGGGATATCGAGTGAGGTCAAACAATCTCAACAATATAATTTAATTGATTTGGGACTTAACTCAGAAACCTCTTGTATTATGCACTCATCCATTCCAACTAACCCACAACTGATTTGGGACTTGACTCAGAAACCTCTTACATTATACACTCATTCACTCCAATTAACCCACAAAACTAGCTTATATATATATATGAACAGTTTGGATTTTTGCTTAATTATTTTGTTTACCAAAGTCTCTCTTTGGAAGAAGCAACAAGGTTGCCTTTCCTGTTAGGTTTTTTCCTTAAAATGTCTGAGATAGTTTAATTGCAAATCCAAAAAAAACATTTACAAGAGAGAATGCATTTGATTTAATATGTTGTGTCAGATACAAAAGATTGTCTGGAAGAGGTTGAGTGTTAGCAAAAGATAGGTGTGGTAAATGGGTCCTAGCAACTACACCTCAATGGGCTGCACTGCACTACCCAACAGACATTCCAACCTTAGAGGCACAAATGCTGATGGAATGAGAGCCTTTGGAGGAAACAAGACCAGATCTACAACTAAAAACATGCAGCTGCAAAGAAGGGTTTTTTTATTTGATATCCCATGAACAAAAAATTATTGCAAAACCAAACGAAAACCTTCTACAAGAAAAACTGCATTTGCCTGCTATATAAACAATGGAAGAAACCCAGTATTAAACAGAAGATGGTTATGACAGATAAGGGTGTCATAACCATCTTTTGTTGGCTACATTGGAAAATAACACACAATCTTTATGTTTGCTTTTACATGAAATTGTCTGTCATTTCCATTTCTGTTTAAGTATTCGACTGCCTTATAATTTTTTGAGCTTTCAAAGTTTACAACTAACCATAGTTGGCTGGATTGGAAAATAACACTAACAATCTTTATGATAGTTGGCTGGATTGGAAAATAACACTAACAATCTTTATGTTTGCTTTTACATGAAATTATTTGTCTGCCATTTCCATTTCTGTTTAGGTATCCGACTGACCTTATCATTTTTTGAGCTTTCAACTTTGAGGCAGATTTAGATTTCGTGAAGTTTATTGTTCTTGTCCGGCATAGTAACTTTGTTCATCTGATTTGCAATCAATATACTTGGATTTTGTATGTTTTCCCCAATTTAGTTTATCTCACATTTTATGCTTCCTGAGGTTCTTATACAGGGATTTTTATTGGGGATAATGACGTGATCCATTTCACTAGAGGTTTAGACCAAGAACTCGGAGCCGGGGCCAGTTTAATTACTTCATTGGCCTCTAGTTCAATGCCAAAACAATCTCTGAGCTGTCCGAGATTTCCTGACAGCTGTGTCTTCCAAAATGGAAATAATGGCGTGATCCGTTCTTGTTTAGATTGCTTTCTTGAGGGAGGACATGTGTATCGATTTGAGTATGGTGTTAATAAAGCTGTACTCTTTGCTCAGGCCCGTGGAGGAACATGCACGCTGGCACAATCAAATCCGCCGAAAACAGTCGTTCACCGTGCGGAGTACCTGCTTCAAAATGGGTTTGGAAACTACGATATAATTTCTAAGAATTGTGAGGACTTTGCAATATACTGCAAGACCGGATTCATTGTTAAAAGTAATGACTCTGGAAGTGGACAAATAGCAGCGATGCGTGCTGCTCGTTTTTCTTACGGGTATACAGTTATGTTGGCTGATACAGTTTTGTTAGCTGCTGGCCCAGTAGGCGTGGCATTCATGGTTGTTGGAGTTTATTCTTTAAAGAGATATCGAGCAGATATTGGTGTTCGTGTTGATAAAGATAAGGTACCAGTGGAAGATTTGGCTGAATATCTTGAGTCTTTAATTCGTAATAAGCCCTCTGAAAGTTCCAAATCTCAAGCAAAAGCGGAGGCAGAAGCTCCATTAACCGCACAGAAGACTCTAAATTAGTGCAACGCTCAATTCCTAAGTAACATGCTGGTTTTTAGTTGACCCGTTCTCCATGAAAGTAACTTTTTTGAGTTCAAATGTGTTGGGATAAGATTATGGTACAGTAATGGTTAAACACATTGCATGTTTTATTCTGTTGATAATCAGATGTGGGTTTTAGATGGTTTTGTATACCAAAAGTTTAAGGTCATAAGTGGTGATTTTCAATATTCACTAGCACAGCCACATAATTGTGGCTGATCAACCTCCAAAAGTTGATAAGGTGAAAAGAATTTTTTAAAGAATATATTAAATTTTATTATTGATTAACAAATAAACGGTTGAGCTTCATTTATCTGGTGTTAATATTTTAATTTCTATTAATCACTTAGGTGGCAATCAGTTAGCTATCAAAGTAATTTTTAAATATGATTAGGTAAATGTAAAAAAGTAAACACATAAACGGATGTCTTTATAATAGCTAGGATGTCTTTATAATAGGTGTATGCTTTTCGGCGTAAATATATTGAATGTTGGAATAACGCTTATTTGGATTTGAGTGTATTATTATTTGTATTTAAGAAAGTTATTTATCTTAAGCTACTTGTAATTGTATTTATATTGTGATTATATATAATGTAAAATAGTTTTTGGTGTGTATTTTAATTTGCAATTCTAAGATTTAAATGTGTGTTATCTCAAAGTGTATAATTAATTTCAAAAGAATTAATTTAGATAGATGAGTAGAGTGTATTATAAGTTGGGAAGTAATATGTTTAAAGTCCTTTGGGGTTATATAAATATATGCACTTGTATATGGATTAATATATGTATTTGTTTGCATTAAATGTTGGATTAATTAATGTATATATTTAATTATATATGTACTT
>JZKD02S0026704.1:230692-257785 GCA_000966675.3 Picea glauca | reverse complement strand
CAGCTCAGAGATTGTTTTGGCATTGAACTAGAGGCCAATGAAGTAATTAAACTGGCCCCGGCTCCGAGTTCTTGGTCTAAACCTCTAGTGAAATGGATCACGTCATTATCCCCAACAAAAATCCCTGTATAAGAACCCCAGGAAGCATAAAATGTGAGATAAACTAAATTGGGGAAAACATACAAAATCCAAGTATATTGATTGCAAATCAGATGAAACTTCACGAAATCTAAATCTGCCTCAAAGTTGAAAGCTCAAAAAATGATAAGGTCAGTCGGATACCTAAACAGAAATGGAAATGGCAGACAAATTTCATGTAAAAGCAAACATAAAGATTGTTAGTGTTATTTTCCAATCCAGCCAACTATCATAAAGATTGTTGGTGTTATTTTCCAATCCAGCCAACTATGGTTAGTTGTAAACTTTGAAAGCTCAAATTGTTTTTTAGGTCAGTGGGATACTTAAACAGAAATGGAAATGACAGACAAATTTCATGTAAAAGCAAACATAAAGATTGTGTGTTATTTTCCAATGCAGCCAACAAAAGATGGTTATGACACCCTTATCTGTCATAACCATCTTTTGTTTAATACTGGGTTTCTTCCATTGTTTATATAGCAGGCAAATGCAGTTTTTCTTGTAGAAAGTTTTCGTTTGGTTTTGCAATAATTTTTTGTTCATGGGATATCAAATAGCCATTCTTTGCAACTGCATGTTTTTAGTTGTAGATCTGGTCTTGTTTCCACAAAAGGCTCTCATTTTTCATCAGCATTTGTGGCTCTAATGCTGGAATGTCTGTTGGTAGTGCAGCTCATTGAGGTGTAGTTGCTAGGACCCATTTACCACACCTATCTTTTGCTAGCACTCAACCTCTTCCAGACAATCTTTTGTATCTGACACAGCATATCTAATAAATCAAATGCATTCTCTCTTTTAAAGGTCTTTTTTGGTTTGCAATTAAACTATCTCAAACATTTTAAGGAAAAAACTAACAGGAAAGGCAACCTTGTTGCCTCTTCCAAAGAGAGACTTTGGTAAACAAAATAATTAAGCAAAAATCCAAACTGTTCATATATATATATATTAGTCTTGTGGCTTAGTTGGAGTGGATGAGTGCATAATGCAATAGGTCTCTCAGTCAAATCCCAAATCAGTTATATTGTTGAGATTGTTTAACTTCACTCGATATATATGTAGTTGCTATTAAAACTATAACTGATAATGTTGAAGCAAATTAGCAAATTAAATACAGCAAACCAATTTGAGTAGCACACCATCGATATGCATACAGAAGTCATGAAACCATTAATAAAACAATGCATTACAAAAAGGTCATGAAACCATTCAAATACAATGCATTACAACCCACAAGAATCTGATGAGTTCTCAGTCATTATATGGAAACTGGAGATCCTATTAAGGCGGGGAAATGTACCGTGGTGAGCATATGTGTAACCTGACCTCCATGAGTAAACATGGTCCCCAACTCTAAGATCGCTCCTGTCCACCTTGTTGAAGAGAAAGCCCATTATGATAATATGAACTGAACTGAATCAGCGGAGTCAGCTGATGGCGCATTGCAGAGGAGCCTCCTGCTATCGAAATAGCAGGCGATCCGTTTTCAGATTTGCAATAAATCAGCGGAGTCAGCTGATGGCGCAATGCAGAGGAGCCTCCTGCTGTGGAAATAACAGGCGATCCGTTTTCCGTTTTGCAATAAAATGTGGAAAAACACAGGCTTAAGCATGATTCATATAGGTATATGATTTGAGGGCGGTGCTATGAGTTGATGAGACGAGCCAGCTATTCTCTTTTCTTGGACACGCGATTTGCTATAACTGAGAAATTTCCAGAACGCGGATACATGATGATGGAATGGAATGGGCCCTCGTGATTGGAATTTGCCAATCACTTTCGTTGGTCAAACTTTTGTCCAAAACCGTAGTCTAAACATTTTATTAAAGTATTTCTTTTTGTTTATTTTTTTGGCAGTAGTTTAAACGTTTTATTTTTTGTTCTATCTTTTGAGTGTTATCTGGTCACTTTTTACATTTGATTTTGTCCGAAATTAGGTGATGAATGGTTGGATCTGCAGATTTGAGTGGCTAAGTTTGTATAATACCAGTGCCACTAGGGTTTTCAGCAAGCTGAATCCATTTATGCATTCAGAAAAGCAATTTAAACAACATAAAATAGAGATTTTGTCCAAATTTTTCCTTCCAAAAAAACCTAAAAGGTAGAATGTTTAGCCAACTCCATTTTTTTCAGGTACATTTGTCCAAAATCCAGTAAGAAATTGTTAGATCCCTAAATTTGAGTAATTATTTCTGTATAATCTGAATGTCCCAGAAGTTTTTCAGTATGTTGATCTATTTCTATATTCAAAAATAATTTTTAAACAATAAAAATAGTGATTTCTTCCAAATCTATGTCACCACATTTTGATAAAATAAAGACAATTTCATAAAACAATTAAACAAACCCTCCAAAAAATAATAAATAATATGCTCTGCATCAATATCGTATCCTCCCAAAAATATTATGCTCTGCATCAATATCATATCATGTACATGTTCCACATGATGTTTGATGGTCTTTGAAACTTTGGTCCTGTCTATCTTTTTCTTTTTCTGTGGAAATATTTGGGTGGATTCCTCGGTGGGACAACTTCGTCTTCATTATATATGGATGGAAAATTTGAGGACTATCAAAACCTTTTGTAACGAAAAATAAACGATGACAATAATGGACTATTTTCCTTAATTATGAAAGCGACCTTGAATAGTTAACGTGGTGATTGTTAAAATTTTCCTTTAAAATGTTTAGGCTGATTGTTAACGAAGTCGAGTTTTAATTGCAGGTAGTTATCCTCCACTTATATTTAATTTTTGTAACATATTTACGCTTACTCCTTGTAAGCTAATTCATAAGCCATCATATGGTGTGATGTTGTTTTCCAAATGATTGTTCTCGTAGTAAAAGTCCTTGTTGATAAAAAAAAAAAAAGTAAATATTATTAATCGTATTAAGCAATGTAAATGTACTATTAGGTTGGATATAAAATTGGGATGATTAATTATGAGGTTTTCTTTCTTTATTTTAATTTTAACAACTTAATTATTAATATTAAGTATTTAATTATGGGATAGGGGTATACAATTTTATATGTTCTCAATATTGTTAGTGATTTCAGTTACTTCTTTTCATGACAAAACATGTCCTTTAGTCATGAAAAAGGGTGATTAAGGTGATTAACATGATAATGATTGATATAGTTATGAATGTCCACTTTAGTTTTAGGTTATTTACCGAGTTTAAGTTTTTTTACTAGGTTTCAGTTTTTTAATGGTTGGGTGTTGTTTCTTCCCCTTCTTTACCACATGTTATTTGGGTGGTTGGAGCATTGTCTCCTTCCACCTCTTTACCAAGTCATGGATCATTTCCATTAAGGCTTTTGTGGCAATGCTGGGTAATTGAAATAACCCTACCATGGTAATGTTGGGTAACATTGCGGTGGTAATGTTGGTCTTTCAATCAACAAAATGATGCTAGCTTGTGGTGGTAATGGTAACTGTCACAACCCCACATGACACCTATTTAGATCTTGTGATCATTCACCTCTTGAGGGTGTGCGACACCACAACGGTTCTTACTTGGTTGCTTGGGAACATCAAGAATACTTTGTCTGAACTACGCAGGTCTTCACCTAGAGCATACCCATACTCCATTTTAGGCTACAAGCAATTCATAATCCTACTCTAGTGCAACTCTTGCATACTTAGACAGTTGTTAGCAGTTTAACACTTAGTCATTTATAAACATATATCCAAGAACATAAGAAACCAAGAGAACAACTATGGAACAAAAAAAAGAAATACACAGAAATAGTGCGGGTGACACAAACCATTCCTAACACTTGGCTAAGTCTTTTTTTATTGCGAAATAGTTACAATATGAGTACTACCGACTCAGTTTACAACTTGGGCAGAGTCACACGAATCGCATCATCTCACCAAGAAACTCATACATAGATTCGTCACACCAAGAATCTCTGTCGCAACTATCTCTGCAACCTCTTGTGGTGCACCTTAGATGTTCCAACAACCACAGACTTGTTATCCCTTCATTACTGCAGACTTCACCAAGTTAACATAATTTTCAGTTCTTCCTCATACATGCCTCCAACAAACTTATGTGAAAATAGCAGGCGATCCATTTTCTGATTTGCAATAAAATGTGGAAAAACATAGGCTTAAGCATGATTTGAGGACGGTGCTATGAGTAGATGGGACGAGGCAGCTACCTGTCTTTTCTTGGACTACGCTATTTGCTATAACTAAGAAATTTCCAAAACGCGGATACATGATTTTCTTGGACTACGCGATTTGCTCTAACTGAGAAATTTTCAAAACGCGGATACATGATGATGGAATGGAATGTGCCCCGGTGATTGGAATTTGCCAAGCACTTTCGCCTATTCCAGAAAAGCTTTAATCTAAACATTTTATGAAATGATTTTTATGGACATTTTATTTATATTTGAGTGATTATTTATGTATAATCTTAATATCCCATGAATTTTTCAGCACACTAAATCTATTTCTACATTCAGAAATAAATTTTAAACAATAAAAATAATAATTTCTTACATATTTAAATTGTTCAATACTCACGTCCACACTGAAAATAATATGCTCTACATCAATATCATATCATGTACATGTTCCACATGATGTTTGATGGTCTTTGAAACTTTGGTCTTGTCTATCTTTATCTTTATCTTTTTCTTTTTCTTTTTCTTTTTCTTTTCCTCTGAAAAT
The DNA here is from genome assembly GCA_000966675.3 of Picea glauca. Classification (NCBI taxonomy): domain Eukaryota; kingdom Viridiplantae; phylum Streptophyta; class Pinopsida; order Pinales; family Pinaceae; genus Picea; species Picea glauca. The sequence continues at coordinate 252,965 of JZKD02S0026704.1, read as the reverse complement.
ATTTGGGTGGATTCCTCGGTGGGACAACTTCGTCTTCCTTATATATGTGGATGGAAAATTTGACGATGACAATAATTGACTATTTTCCTTAATTATGAAAGCGACCTTGAATGGTTAACGGGGTGATTGTTAAAAATTTTCCTTTAAAATGTTTACGCTGATTGTTAATGAAGTCGAGTTTGAATTGCAGGTAGCTATCCTGCACTTATATTTAATTTTTGTAACATGTTTGTTGCTTGTAGATTCCACTTATATTTAATTTTTGTAACATATTTACGCTTACTCCTTCTAAGCTAATTCATAAGCCAATCATATGGTGTGATGTTGTTTTCCAAATGATTGGTCGCGTAGTAAAAATCCTTGTTGATAAAAAAAATGTGAAAACTATTAATCGTATTAAGCAATGTAAATGTACTACTAGGTTGGATATAAACCTAATATAAAATTGGGATGATTAATTTTGAAGTTTTTTATTTTATTTTAATAATATATATTATCTAACAACTTAATTATTAATATTAATTATTAATATTAAGCATTTAATTATGGGATAGGGGTATACAATTTCATAGGCTTTGAATATTCTTAGTTATCATAATAAATGAAGAGTTTTGATTTCAACTATTATCTTCATTGCGTGATAAAACATGTTTTTTAGTCATGAAAAAGGGTGATTAAGGTGATTAACATGATAATGATTGATCTAGTTATGAATGCCCACTTTAGTTCTAGGTTTTTTACTGAGTTTAAGTTTTTTACCGAGTTTCAGTTTTTTGATGTTTGGGTGTTGTCTCTTCTCCTTCTTTACCATGTGTTATTGGGGTGGGTGGAGAGTTGTCTCCTTCCACTTGTTTACCACGTCATGGATCATTTCCATTAAGGCTTTCGTGGCAATGTTGGGTAATTGAAATAACCCTACCGTGGTAAAGTTGGGTAACACTGCGGTGGTAATGTTGGCCTTTCAATCAAAAAAATGCTAGCTTGTGGTGGTAATGCTAACTACCACAACCCCACATGATACCTATTAAGATCTTGCGATCATTCATCTCTTGAGGGTGTGTGACACCATGACAGGTCTTACTTGGTTGCTTGGGAACACCAAGAATACTTCGTCTGAACTATACCTCTTCACCTAGAGCATACCCATACCCCATTCTAGGCTAGGCAATTCATAATCCTATTCTAGTGCAAATCTTGCACACTTAGACAATTGTTAACATTTTAACACTAGTCATTTATAAACATATACCCAAGAACATAAGAAACCAAGAGAACAACTATGGAACAAACAAAAGACATACACATAAATAGTGTAGGTGACACAAACCATTCCTAAAACTCAACTATGTCTTTGTTATTGTGAAACAATTACAATATGAGTACTACTGGCTTAGTTTACAACTTGGGTAGAGTCACACGACTCACCTCATCTCCCTAAGAAACTCATACATAGATTCGTCACACCAAGACTCTATGTTGCAACTGTCTCTGCAACCTCTTATGGTGCACCTTAGACTTTCCCACGATCACAGACTTTCTATCCATTCGTTACCGTAGACTTCACCAAGTTAACATAAATTTCGGTTCTTCCTCACACATTCCTCCAACAAACCTATGCTTCCATACTTCTCCAAAATATCCTAGAGTGTCCCGCCCTTGGCTACTTGTATTCCATCTTTGCAGCTTCACCGCAATTCTTACTTACTTCAAAACTTTGCCTCAAACTTGTTCTCTCCAAATTTCTTGCCAAAATTTTCCTTGGTTGTGCATCCTTGTTCTCTTATAGGGACTCCAAGGGTCACCAATGTGAAACGTCATGTCCTTTGGGTGTATCACACCCCTTCTCGAACCACCACATTCAAATGACTGGTCATGCCCCTCCGTGGACTCGATGCATCCAAATGATCACGTGCACCCATTAACCATCATATATCTTAGACCGACGCTTCCCATCCTTAGGCATGTGCCCCTTTTCTTGTGCTCTTCCTTGTTCCAATCGTCGTGACTCCCCATGGGTGTGTCGATGGGGTCATCCAACGTCGCTAGTGAACCCATGTTGTTGAGGGAAGATGATTCCACTCTTTGGGTATGCTCCCAAGTTGCCTTTCCTTTTTCCAAACACAACCGAAGTCTCCATTACTTGTTCCAAGGAAAGTAAGGTGTGTGCCTCCTTGGTGCCACATGTAACCATCATGCACCCAAGGTGCCCCTGCTCACACCCACATGCCTTCCTACGCCCAATTGATCGTATGCTCTCTATGTTCTCTTGCTTGAATCGTCACCAAGTTTTCCCAAAGAGTGTGCACGCTCGATGGGAGTCATAGGAGACCTTAAATCCTCCCCCACTCCAATTTGTTGCCATCCATGACAACATCCGTCAATCTCTATGACATGTTTTCCCCATCTTTGGATCTTGTCACCACTCAAAGACTATTGTCTGCTCAATGACTCTCATCAAGGAAAAATCTCCCCAGGAAGTTCTTGATAGTGTGCCCAAGTGTTGTATGCTTTTGACCCGTGATGTCTTTGATACTTCAACTCTGTCGTTGTGTGTCATGTACATTGGATCCTCTCAAGTCCCGAACTAGTTGGATGATCAATCCAACTATCATGTTCATCGCTAGAGAATGCACGCCTTGACATCCAACAAACCCTTTTATGTCTACCTCATCATCATCCTGTCCAACTCCTGTTGGTATTGTTGAGTCACCCACTCCATCCCCAACATGTTCACCTCAGTTAGTTTAACCTCTTTGATTATGGACAAGGACCCACCCCTTGTCCCTGTCTTGCAAGTCACCTCCACAACCCATCCATCGTTTCACAACTTCCTTGCTTGAGTCTTTTCAATACACCTCCATTAGGCATCATCATTCAATATTGCTTTCTCTCGAAAATATGTCTCAATCTTCTTTGTTTAGAAGGTAGAGTGTACCCAAAATACGCCACCAAGGGTATTGGAATAGATTGTGTCTGACTTCCGCTTCTTCCATAAGTATCGCAAGAGCAATTGAATTTCATATGATGTGCATCACAACTCCTCAAGTTGTTCTACAGTAAGTTGGAAGTCATATATCTCCATGGCCTTCCTACAAAAGTCCACGATCATTGCAGGGTGTCGGTCTTCAACTCATACCTCTTCCACATCTCTCTCCAAGTCTGGTTGAGTAAGTGCCTCCATGCATTGTTTTGGCCCAACTCTTGAAGTTTTTTCAATGGATAAGTTTGGTACCCGATCATCCACAACATCCATAACCTTTTGTTGATAACTATTCACTTGGTCATGTTCCCCCCCTCCATGGAAAGTGAAGAGTCCAACTATCTCTTACACTCACATTCATGGTTTTGCGGGTTCCTCAATTGACCAACCTTCCCCATGGTTGTCTTCACTGAAGTCTTCATCACCATCAATTATTTCTCTTTTTTCCCCAGACTACTCATAGATTCTATGGTGTGGATGAATTCTTGTTGTTATGTCACGTTGCAAGGATTATATATGCTTCCAACAACTCCTACCAACCTAATTACAAAAATCCTAGGTGTCCTCTCAAGCTTCCTCTTCATCATCAAGGGTGCGCTTAGTGTTCTGGACTCGTCCAAGAAGACTAAGTGACTTTCATGAATGAGTGGAGCTACTTCGGCAAGTCTGAGGAAGTACAATCCCATGATCATTGCATGATCTTCCAATGGAGCTACAAACAGATCCATGTTTTCAAACCACTCCCTCACTCTCAATGGCATTGAATGAATAATCCATATCATCCATATCATTGTTGACTTCAACACTTTACACGTTCTAGTGTAGTTCTTAGGTTTGCGATGAAGATATTTTGTAGCTCATTTACTCACAAAACTGTGGGTTTCCCCAGTGTCAACCAAGGCTTCCATATTCAACCCACTTACTATTTTGTTCACAAAGTAGAGTCCTTGAACTTATTCACTTTGTGAAAACTGTCCTTGATCTATTGTATTGAACTCTTGCATGCATTTCACCAACTTTTCCAGGACTTCACTCATGTCCTTCGTCATCTTTTGCATTTGAACCATCTTTCCTAAGATTCATGACTCCTCCATTGTTGTTGTGAGTCTAGCCTCCTCTTCAACGAACATAGCTAACCTTCCTTGCATTGGGCAGTTCCACATAAAATGATTTTGAAAACAAAAGTAACACTCAATCAATCTTCCTCTCCTCACAAGTGGTTGTGATGATTCTTTGTCATTGTGATGCCTTCATGTTTTAGTCTCTCCTCCCATAGCGCTCCCAACATAGACAATGCCAATGTCTTAGTCCCCTTCATCAATCCCTTCAATCTGTTGACCTTTGACTCCATCTTTGCATAAAATTCGCTCATCCTCTCCAAATCCTCTCAGAGTTTTTTGAATCGTTGAGATACATTGTCCCTCTTGACCTTCCAATATTTATCACTTGCACCTTCCATTTCACTACCTGGCCGACATCACTTGGATTTCTCAATATTTTTACAAAAATCCTCCACACTATCCTAAGTATGTAATGAATCCTGAGGTCATTTACACATCCATGTGATCAATTCACCCTCACGAAAATTGATCATGGTATGCGTATTCACATAGGACTATTCTCAAACCACATGTGATGGAACAACCCACCTTGTCAAACCACTGACCAAGGTATGCGCCCAATATGCCTCTGTAGTCAACTCTACGACAAGTTTTTCGATGAGTCTTATGGTCATCCACCCTATCCAAGTTCTTCATTCCACCATGATTGTTTCTCTTGGCTTGTACAAGGGGTGTGCCCAGGTCAACCTTCCATTGCAGCTATCAACCGAGACCTTTTTCATGAGCTTGATGCAAAGATTTTATGATGAACCAATTCATCCAACTGAATTGTTCACCAAGTCTTTAGACGTTCCCACTGAACTATATTTTCAACAAGTGACCCCCCAAAAAAACTATTATAACTACAGTAGTGGTGAATATCCAAATACACTTTGATACCACCTGTCACGACCCCACAGGATACCTGTTGAGATCTTGCAGTCATTTTCCTCCTGAGGGTGTGCGACACCATTACAATTCTTACTTGGTTTCTTGGAAACACCAAGAATAATTCATTCAGACTATGCCTTTTCACCTAGAGCATAACCATACTCTATTCTACGATATGGGTGAACCACACTCCTACTCTAGTGCAAATCTTGTATACTTACAAATTTTTTGATAGTTTATCACTTAGTCATTTATAAGTATACATCCAAGAACATGAAAAACCAAGAGAACAACTATGGAAAAAATTAAATATATACACAAAAATAGTGTGTGCGAAAAGAACCACACCTAAAACCCGACTAAGTCTTTGATATTGTGAAATAGTTACAATATGATGACTACTGAATCAATTTCCATCTTGAGAAGAGTCACATGACTCACCTCACCTCACCAAGACACTCATACAAAAATATTTCACACCAAGAGTACTCTCTGTCGCAACCATCTCTGCAACCTCCCGTGGTGCACCTTAGACATGTCGACAACCACATACTTGATGTCCCCTTGTTACCACAGACTTCACCAAGTTAACACATATTTCGGTTCTACCTCACACATGCCTCCAATGGACCCGTGTTTCAAGAATTCCCCAAAATATACTAGAGTGTCCCACTCTCTGCTACTTTTCTTCCATCTTGGTAGTTCTACCTCAATTCTTCCTTTCCTCACACTTGTTCTCTCCAAATATCTTTCCAAAATATTCCTTGTTTGTGCATCCTTGTGCTCTTATAGGGACTCGAAGGGTCACTAATGCAAAATGCTACGTCCTTTGGTTGTGTTTCACCCCTTCTTGAACCACCACACTCAAACAACTCATCATGCCCATTCGTGGACTCGGCACACCCATCAACCATCACATCTCTTAGACCAACGAAACCCATCCTTGCACTAGCATATTTGGGTCATTTTGCAACAGTTGTTTCAACGCTCTTGTGACGTTATGTTGTTGACATTGCGACGAATCATTAGTATTTGAAATGTCATTTTATGTCACATGGAAATTGTGGTGAACTTGAACAAATGTCGCAAGAGCGACAACATAGGAAATTGCGACAAAAAAATAAATATCGTCACCAATACGACAATATAGAAAAACTATGTGAAACCAACATTTTGTCTCAATTATGACGCCCATTGCGACAACAACTTTCGTGGTTTATATAGAAAAACTGTCGCAATAATTTAATCGGTCGTCACACTGGCGACGACAACTTTTCGTTGTTTACATAGCAAAATCGTCGAATCAATTGAATATGTCGTCGCGTGTGCGACGACAACTTTTCATTGTTTATATAAAAAAAGCGTTGCATCAATTGAAGATGTTATCGCACGTGCGATGAAAACTTGTCGTTTTTATATAGCAAAATTGTCGCAACAATTGAAGTTGTCGCCGCACTGCAACAAGAACTTTTCATTTTTATACAGCAAAATTGTCGCAACAATTGAAGTTGTCGTCGCACGTGCGACGACAACTTTTCGTTTTTATATAGCACAACTGTCGCAACAATTGAAGTTGTCGTCGCACAGGTGACGACACCTTTTTGTTTTTATATAGCACAATTGTCGCAACAATTGAAGCTGTCGTCGCACAGGCGACGACAACTTTTCATTTTTATATAGCACAATCGCAACAATTGAAGTTGTCATCGCACAAGCGACGACATCTTTTCATTTTTTATAAAACAAATCTGTCGCACTAATTAAGGTTGGCATTGCAATTGCGACGACCAATATTTATTTAAAAAATAAATAAAAAATTATTTTAGGCTGCAATTTTTATATTAATATTAATATTGCCATTTTAATATTAATATTACCATAATACTTTTTAAATTGATATGTGCTCCATTACTAATAATTTAACAGACAATTAATGAAGTCGAAGCACTAGGACTTCTCTGAGTCGCTAAACCTAGAATCTGATGCCCTCTCTGTCAAATCCATGAAGAATATGTTGACCATCTGCTCCTCAATTTCCCCTTTGCAAAAGAAGTCCGACGGCATGCCCTGCTAGGAGGGATCCCTTCTGACCAACTCCCTCCTAACATACCCACTCTACTAAAAACCTAGGCCACCCTCTGTCCTTTCCCTCTAAAGGCCAACCCTCAAATCAAGTGTTGTTGGATGTCCCTCCCTAAATTCATCGTTTGGAAAATTTGGCTCGAAAGAAACTCCAAAATCTTCAGAAATCTGACTGCTTTTCCCGACATCGTTTCTGTCAAAGCCAAAGCCCTACTGGGAGACTGCCTCTCCTACCTTTGGCCTTGCACCAACTCCCTTTCTCTCAACTCCCTTGATAAATATTGTATCCATAGCCTCACTCCAGACCTCAAAGCCCCCCCTCCTCTCACTAAGGATCACAAAATCTGGTGAACTACAGGAATTAGACTACTCTTGGGGGCTTGGAGTCAAATCCAATAATATAGCAGAAGCTCTAAGCCTTTGGCAAGGACTTATCCAAGCCTGAAAGCTAGAAATCAAAGAAATAACGATGATAGGTGACTCCCAGATTTTAATCCAAGCTATGGTCACCAACACCTTGCCTACTCAAATGAATCTATGCCACATTCTCAAGAAAATCATGCGGCTCTCCCGCTCCTTCCAAAAAATTGACTTCTTTCATGTGCTTCGTCATCTCAACGCCGAAGCTGACAAAGCTACCAAATTCGCCACCCACTTGAGTAGGGTTCAGGTCTCCCTAAATGGAACTTTCATTTTCTCCCCTCTCCCTTAGCGACACTCGACGAGCGCTCAGCTGGGCCTCCCGGGGCATGTGGCCTTTATTCTCTCCTGACGTCATACTCGTGGTAGCCCTCCTCCGCCTCCCTCATGGCGCATAGAGGATTCTTGCTCCATCTTGATAGGGAAGAAGGTCGGAGGTTCGAAATGATGGAGGAAGATCTAATCCAGCTAAGGGAGGAAGCAGTAGAATCTCTCACCTACACAACTCAGCAAGCTAACAACAAAATTGTTGATTTGGAACCAAGAATTGAAAGGATGGAAATTCAAACTGCAGGACAGAGCCGCCAGAAAGATGCAGGGGGGAAGGCGACCACGAGCGCAAGCTCCTCCATCCCGGGTCGAAAGGTTTAATCCTGAATTTCTCTTTCATGGAATTAGTTCTTTTTGGATCTCTGGTTCTCTTCTTTGTAAGTTGGAGTATAGGCCCTTATGCAACACAGTCACTCGCGCTGTAAGCCAGTTCTTATTCTGAGTTTAGTTTTATTTTGGACTCTCGATCATTATGGGAATTCTAAGACTTTATGGCATGGCAACCGCTTTTGTAATCTCGAATCTCCCGCACTGGTCGCAGGGCTGAATTATGTAAGTTTTCTCTACAGTGGTTATACCATTGGTTTTAATATATAAACCTTTTTCTTGTGTAAAAAAAAAAATATTACCATAATAGAATTAAGACTAGTCTATTATATGAAAGTTCACAATCATTCACATGATAAGTTTCAAAGGCATAATTAAAATATGTTTCTCTCTTTCATATGGTAGCTAACAACAAGAGAAAATATGTATTATACCATGTCATACATAACACTATTGCACACTTGCTATATAATCATTTCATACGTGCTCATTATGAAGAGTTGTATACAACCCACTCAAAACTATCATTCAAAGTAAACAACATAGAATAACCTTCAAGATGAAGACAACTAGTTAAAAATGGTAGTATCCAAAGCATAACAAGTACAATTTCATGTTCAACAATTAAACACATCCATGCATTCATATCAATAGACATGCATTCAAATTAATGGACATATACAATMCTATTCATGAATAATAACTTCACTCTGCATAAATAAGAGGTCTACTCATTCAATGCATACATGACACTCAAGGGTGGTTACAACTAAGTCTTGTTAACAATACAAATATACCACCAAAGATTGTTGGCTTAACATCAATCAAACTCATTCGTAGTATCCCTAAGACAAATTCCTCTCACTATACATCTACAACATCAATGAAATAGCAGGCGATCCGTTTTCCGTTTTGCAATAAAATGTGGAAAAACACAGGCTTAAGCATGATTCATATAGGTATATGATTTGAGGGCGGTGCTATGAGCCAGCTATTCTCTTTTCTTGGACTACACGATTTGCTATAACTGAAAATTTCCAAAACGCGGATACATGATGATGGAATGGAATGGGCCCAATTAAAAAACAGTTTTATAAAACCATTTCATAAAATAATTAAACAACACCTCCCGAAAATAATATCCTCTGCATCAATATCATATCATGTACATTTTCGACATGATGTTTGATGGTTTTTGAAACGTCGGTCTCGTCTATCTTTATCTTTTTCTGTGGAAATATTTGGGTGGATTTCTCGGTGGGACAACTTTGTCTTCATTATATATGGATGGAAAATTTGATGAGTATCGAAACCCTTTTTAAAGAAAATTAAACGATGACAATAATTGACTATTTTCCTTAATTATGAAAGCGACCTTGAATGGTTAACATGGTGATTGTTAAAAATTTTCCTTTAAAATGTTTACGCTGATTGTTAATGAAGTCGAGTTTGAACTGCAGGTAGCTATCCTGCACTTATATTTAATTTTTGTAACATGTTTGTTGCTTGTAGACTCCACTTATATTTAATTTTTGTAACATATTTACGCTTATTCCTTATAAGCTAATTCATAAGCCATCATATCGTGTGATGTTGTTTTTCAAATGATTGGTCTCGTAGTAAAAGTCCTTGTTGATAAAAAAATGTAAATATTATTAATCGTATTAAGCAATGTAAATGTACTATTAGGTTGATATAAAATTGGGATGATCAATTTTGAAGTTTTTTTCTTTATTTTAATAATATATATTATTTAACAATTTATTTATTAGTATTAAGCATTTAATTATGGGATAGGGGTATAGAAATTAATATGCTTTCAATATTCTTCGTGATTTCAACTATACTTCTTTCCATTTATTTATTAATATTAAGTATTTAATTATGGGATAGGGGTATAGAAATTAATATGCTTTCAATATTCTTCGTGATTTCAACTATACTTCTTTCCATGACAAAACATGTCCCTTAGTAATGAAAAATGGTGATTAAGGTGATTAGTATGATAATGATTGATCTAGTTATGAATGCCTACTTTAGTTTTAGGTTTAGTTTTATTGAATTTAAGTTTTTTTACTAGGTTTCAGATTTTTAATGTTTGGGTATTGTCTCTTCCCCTTCTTTACCACATGTTATTTGGGTGGGTGGAGCGTTGTCTCCTTCCACTTCTTTACCGGGTGATGGATCATTTCCATTAAGGTTTTCGTGGCAATGCTAGGTAATTGAAATAACCCTACCGTGGTAATGTTGGGTAACACTGTGGTGGTAATGTTGGCCTTTCAATCAACAAATTGATATATTGTTGTGGTAATGCTAACTGTCGCAACCCCACATTATTCCTATTTAGATCTTGTGATCATTCACCTCTTAAGGGTGTGCGACACCATGACGGTTCTTACTCGGTTGCTTGGGAACACCAAGAATACTTCGTCTGAACTATGCCTCTTCACCTAGAGCATACCCATACTCCATTCTAAGCTACAGACAATTCCTAATCCTACTCTAGTGAAAATATTGCATACTTAGACAATTGTTAACAATTTAACACTTAGTCATTTATAAACATATATCCAATAACATAAGAAACCCAAGAGAAAAACTATGGAACAAACAAAGACATACATAGAAATAGTGCAGGTGACACAAACCATTCCTAACACTCTCCTAAGTATTTTTTATTGAAAAACAATTACAATATGAGTACTACTGGGTTAGTTTACAACTTTGGAAGAGTCACACGACTCTCCTCATTTCACCAAGAAAGTCATACATAGATTCGTCACACCAAGACTCTTTGTCGCAACTATCTCTGCAACCTCTTGCGATGCACCTTAGACGTTCCCATTACCATATACTTGGTATCGCTTCGTTACTGCAAACTTCACCAAGCTAACATAAATTTCGGTTATTCCTCACACATGCCTCCAACAAACCTATGTTTCCAGACTTCCCGAAAATCTCCTAGAGTGTCCCACACTTGGCTACCTGTCTTCCATCTTGGCAGCTCCACCTCAGTTCTTCCTTACTTCAAAACTTTGCCTCAAACTTGTTCTCTTCAAATCTCTTGCCAAAATATGCCTTGGTTTTACATCTTTGTGTTCTTATAGGGACTCCAAGGGTCACCAATGTGAAACATCATATCCTTTGGGTTTATTGTTCCCCTTCTCGAACCACCACACTCAAATGACTGGTCACACCCCTCCATGGACTCGATGCATATAAACGAGCTCGTGCACCCATCAACCATCATATATCTTAGACCAACGCTCCCCATCCTTAGGCACATGCCCCTTTCCTTGTGCTCTTCCTTGTGTCAATCGTCGTGACTCCCCATGGGTGTGTTGATGGGCTCATCCAACCTCGTTAGTGCACCAATGTTGTCGAGGGAAGATGAGTCCACTCTTTGGGTATGCTCCCAAGTTTCCCTTCCCTTTCCCAAATGCAACCTAAGTCTCCATTAATTGTTCCAAGAAAAGTAAGGTGTGTGCCTCCTTGGTGCCACATGTCACCATCATGCACCCAAGGTGCACTTGCTCACACCCACATGCCTTTGTACGTCCAACTGATTGTATTCTCTCTATGTTCTCTTGCCTGAATCATCCCCAAGTCTGCCCAAAGAGTGCACGCACTCGTTGGGAGTCATGGGAGACCTTACATCCTCCCCCACTCCAATTTTTTTCCATCCCTGATAATGTCCGTCGATCTCTATGGCATATTTTCCCCATATCTAGATCTTGTCTCCTCAATGACTCTCATAAAGGAAAAATCTCCCCAGGAATTTCTTGAGAGTGTGTCCAAGTACTGAATTTTTTTGACCTGTGATGGCTTCGATACTTTGACTCTGTCGTTGTATTCCATGTACATTGGATCCTCTCAAGTCCTGAAATAGTTGGATGATCAATCCAACTGTCATGTTCGTCACTAGAGAATGCATGTCTCGACATTAAACAAACCATTTTTTGTCTGCTTCATCATCATCCTCTCCAAATCCTCTTAGTCTTGTTGAGTCACCCACTACATCCCCAACATGTTCACCTATTTGATTTTGGAAAAGGTCCCACCCCTTGTCTTGATCTAGCAAGTTGCCTCCATAACCGATCCATCATTTCACAAATTCCCTGCTTGATTCTTTTCAAGAAACCTCCACTAGGCATCATCATTCGTGTTGCTTGCTTCTGACATCATGTCTCAATATTCTTTGTTTAGCAGGAAGAGTGTACCAAAAATCCGCAACCAAGGCTATTGGCATACATTGTGTCTAACTTGCGCTTCTTCCATAAGTATCGCAAGACCAATCAAATTTATTTCATTGTGCATCCCAACTCCTCAAGTCGTTATGCAGTAAGTTGGAAGTCATATATCTCCATGGCCTTCCTACGAAAGTTCACGATCATTGCAGGGTGTCGATATTCAACTCCTACCTCTTCCACATCTCTCTCCACGTCTGGTTGAGTAAGTGTCTCCATGCATTGTCTTGGCCCAACTCTTGAAGTTTTTGCAATGGATAAGTCTGTTACCCGATCCTCCACAAAATCCATAACCTTTTGTTGATAACTATTCACTTGGTCATGTTCCCCCCCTCCATGGAAAGTGAAGAGTTCAACTATCTCTTACACTGACATTCATGGTTCTGCGGGTTCCTCAATTGACTAACCTTCCCCATGGCTGTCTTCACTGAAGTATTCATCACCGTCAATTATTTCTCTTTTTCCCCCAGACTCCTCATAGAATATATGGCGTGGATGAATTGGTGTTGTTATGTCACGTTGCAAGGCTTATCTGTGCTTCCACGAACTCTTACCAACCTAATCACAAAACCCCTAGGTTTCCTCCCGATCTTTCTCTTCATCATCAAGGGTGTGCTTGGTGTTCTGGCCTCGTCCAAGAATACTAAGTGACTTTCATGAATGAGTGGAGCTACTTTGGCAAGTTTGAGGAAGTACAAGCCCTGGATCGTTGCATGATATTTCAATGGAGCTACAAACAAATCCATGTTTCCAAATCACTCCCTCACTCTCAATGTTGTTGAATGAATAATCCATATCATCGACATCACTGCTAACTTCAACACTTTACACGTTCTAGTGTATTTCTTAGGTTTGCGATGAAGATATTTTGTAGCTCATTTACTCACAAAATCGTGGGTTTCCCTAGTGTCAACAAAGGCTTCCAACTTCAACCCACATACTATTTTGTTCACAAAGAAGAGTCCTTGAACTTATTCACTTTGTGAAAACTGTCCTTGATCTATTGTATTGAACTCTTGCATGCATTCCACCAATTTTTCCATGACTTCACTCATCTCCTTCGTCAACTTCTGCACGCGAACCATCTTTGCTAAGAGTCTTGACTCCTACATTGTTGGTGTGATTCTAGCCTCCTCTTCAACCAACATAGCTCACCTTCCTTGCATTGGAAAATTCCACATAAAATGATTTTGAAAAAAAAGGTAACACTCAATCAATATCCCTCTCCTTGCGAGTGGCTGGGATGATTCTTTGTTGTTGTGATGTCGTCATGTTTGATTCTCTCCTCCCACAGTTCTCCCAACATATCAAATGTTAATGTCTTAGTCCCCTTCATCAATCCCTTCAATATGTTGACCTTGGACTCCATATTTTCATCAAATTCACCCATACTCTCCAAATCCTCTTGGAGTTTCTTGAATCGTTGATATAAATTGTCCCTCTTGAGCTTCCAACCTTTATCACTTGCACCATCGATTTCACTGCCTAAATCGCATCACTTGGATTTCTCAATAGTTTTGTGAATCTTCTACACACTATCCTAAGTCTATAGTGAGTCCTAAGGTCGTTTACACATCCATGTGATCAATTCACCCTCACGAACTTTTCTCATGGTATGCGTATTCACATAGGACTGTGCTCAAACCACCTATGATGGAACAACCCACCTTGTTGAACCACTGACCAAGGTCTATGCCCAATCTCCTTCTGTAGTCAACTCTATGACAAGCTTTTCGATGAGTCGTATGATCATCCACCCTGTCCAAGTACTTCATTCCACCATTTGATTTTATCTTGGCTTGTACAAGGGGTGTGCCCAGGTCAACCTTCCATTACAACTATCAACCGAGAGGTTTTTCATGAGCCTAATGCAAATCTTCTATGATGAACCAATTCTTCCAAACGAATTGTTCACCAAGTCTCTGGACGTTCCCACTGAACTATCTTTACAATGAACTATATTTTCAACAAGTGACCCGCCTCCACATCTATTCTAACTACAGTAGTGGTGAAGAGCCAAATATGCTTTGATACCACCTGTCATGACCCCACAGAATGCTTGTTGAGATCTTGCGATCATTTTCTTCCCGAGGGTGTGCGGCACCACGCCAGTTCTTACTTGGTTTCTTGGAAACACCAAGAATAATTCATTCGGACTATGCTTCTTCACCTAGAGCATACCTATACTCTATTCTACAATATGGGCGAGCCACACTCCTACTCTAGTGCAACTCTTGTATACTTACAAAATTGTTGATAGTTTTGCACTTAGTCATTGATAAGCATACATCAAAGAACATGAATAACCAAGAGAACAACTATGGAACAAATGAAATACATACAAAAAAATAGTGTGGGTGACACAAACTGCGCCTAACACCCAACTAAGTCTTTGCTATTGTGAAATAGTTACAATATGATGACTACCGACTCGGTTTACAACTTGATAAGAGTCACATTAATCACCTCACCTCACTAAGACACTCATACAAAAATTTGTCACACCAAGAGTATTCTCTGTCACAACCATCTATGCAACCTCTTGTGGTGCACCTTAGACGTTCCCACAACCACATACTTGATGTCCCTTTGTTACCATAGACTTCACCAAGTTAACACATATTTCAGTTATGCCTCACACATGCCTCCAATGGACCTGTGTTTCTAGAATTCCCCAAAATATCTTAGAGTGTACCACTCTCGGATACTTGTCTTCGATCTAGGTAGCTCTACCTCAGTTCTTCCTTTCCTCAGACTTGTTCTCTCCAAATCTATTTTCAAAATATGCCTTATTTGTGCATCCTTGTGCTCTTATGGGGACTCTTAGGGTCACCAATGTGAAATGTCATGTCCTTTGGTTGTGTTGCGCCCCTTCTTGAACCACCACACTCAAACAACTCATCACACCCCTTCATGGACTCGACACACCCATCAATCATCTCATATCTTGGACCAACACAACCCATCCTTGGGTGAGTTCCCTTTTCCTTGTGCTCTTCCTTGTGTCGATCCTCATGATTACTCATGGGTGCGTCAATGGGGTCATCCAACCTCTTCGGTGCTCCCATGTTGTCGAGTGAAGATGGGTCCACTCCTTGGGTATGCTCCCAAGTTTCCCTGCCCTTTCCCAAACGCAACCTAAGTCTCCATTAATCGTTCTAATGCAAGTAATTTGTGATTCCCCTTGGTGTGGCACGTAACCAACATGCACCCAAGGCGCCCCTGTTCACACAAAAATGTCTTCGTTCACCTAAATGATCACATGCTCTCTGTGTTCTCTTTTCCAAATCATCCCCAAGTCTTCCTAAAGAGTGCGCACACTTGGTGGGAGTCATGGTATATCTTACACTAGCCTTAAGGGATCATGTAGTGGTAATGATAGTGTTAAAATTTTGGTATGCTTGTTTAACCTTAGACAATGTCACATCATTGTCACCCAACCATAGGCATTCACATATGCCACCCTCGAGCGCACTAATATTTACTTAGAATAATTATAGAAATCCTACTCCAAAACCAACAGATAAACCCTAGCCACAACTGCTCCAACAACAACACAATAACCATACAAGAAGAACATACATTTTTTCCAAGAGAAGAGCACAAGAGAAATACTCACGACTGCTAGACTACTCCTCCAGAATTTTGCCCCTTCCAGCTATATCTTCTACTCCCATACTTGCACACCTCTAGATGCAATTGGAGTATTATAGACTTGTGCACTTGTTGATTGATTGTGTACAAATGAACTGGGAAAATACCTATTTATACTAAACTATCCAGTTGACTGGTGTCGACTTCTCCTTCTGGAGGTGTCTATTACTTTAATATTATTTCTCTTGAGACTGAATTCTCTCCTAGGGTTTTCTAACATCTTTTTAGCAGTTCACTTTCTTCTGCAATATTATATTGTAAGGAAAAGGTTACAAATGGAGGTTAATACCTCTTGCAACTACCAAAACATCAACACTCCCTCTTAGCTAGGGAGGTATTAACTAATATGTTCTTCATGTAGTGGTCTCAAACACATCATTCCATCTCACATGGCATGGGAAAGACTCACATGATCTTGTATACCAATCTAAAAGTAGCATCACCATATCCACACAGGATATCTCATGATCAAACAGATCATGTCTAAAGTAGAATGGCCACACGACCATCTCATGATCAAACACATCATGTAACAAGTAGCATAGCCACACAAGCTATCTCATGATCAAACAGATCATGTCACAACTATCACCATCATAGCCACATAGGATTTGGAATATGTAGTAGATGCAATTTACACAGAACTGTGCTACTACCCAATCCAAGTGGATTTTGGGAAACTACAACTCACCAACTCATACAAAATCTAGAATCTAGTTCATAAAGAACTAGTAACTCATCAACTCACACATAATCTGACATCTTGTTCATAAAGAACTAGTAAATCATCATCTCATACATAATATGACATCTAGTTCATAAAGAGATATTAATTCGTCAGCTCACACAGAATCTGGCATCGATTTCATAAAGAACTAGTAACTCGCCAACTCACACAAAATCTGGCATCTAGTTCATAAAGAACTAGTAACTAGTCAGCTCACACATAATCTGATATCTATTCCACAAGGAACTAGTAACCTCTATTTGGCACACCATGCAACTAGTCCACAATGACCAGGAATCTAATCACAAGGATTAGGTGATGTAGTGTGCACACACTACCCATCTAGCCTAAGTCTAGGAAACACCTTCAACCACACAGGTTGGTCCACAATCTTGAAAAGATGGGTAACTAACCAACCCTGAAGGCCTGGAATCTATTGACCTTGTTCAAGGTCATGTTGATTGGTGCCACAGTTAGTAACGTGTGTACCATACTATTTCACTAGAGTAGCAATTTGCGTACCATAATTTTTCACCAGAGTAGTAGTAACTCGACATACCCAAACTTTTCACTAGAGTACCCCTCTGCATACCAGAATTTTTCACTGGAGTAGCAATAACTCGACGTACTAGACTTTTGCACTAGAGTAGCCCTTTGTGTACCATAATTTTTCACTGGAGTACTAGTAAATTGGCATACCAGACTATTTCATTGGAGTATCCCTCTACATACTAGAATTTCTTACTGGAGTAGCAGTAACTCGACGTACCTGACTATTTCATGGAGTATCCCTTTACTTACCATAATTTTTCACCGGAGTAGCAGTAACTTGGCGTACCAGACTATTTCACTGGATTATCCATCTCCATACCAGAATTTTTCACTGGAGTAGCAGTAACTTGACGTACCAAACTATTTCACTAGAGTAGTCGTAACGTGTCGATGGATGAATACCCGCTGCTACTGTCACATGATGAAGCTGCTGCATTGGAATCACATATGTAATTCATCACTCCCTCTTACTAGGGATGTCCTTCTAGACCAAACCAAGATTTTCTTTGAATTACTTAAACTTCACTCTCAATAAAGGCTTGTTCAACATGTCAACTATCTACTCATCTATAGCGACATACTGGAGCTTCACTACTCCCCTCTGTATCATATCTATGGTATAATGGTACCTGATATCGATGTTCTTGGACTTGTCATGGAACACTAGGTACTCTGTCAACTTCACACAACTATGGTTGTCATACCAGATACAAGTCGCCTCTAACTCAAGATCAAACAATCCTGTAAGTAGCTTCCAAATCCACACTACTTTGTTGCTAGCTAAACAAGTTTCTATATACTCTCCCTCAGCCATACTAAGCACCACAATAGTCTGCTTCCTTCTGAACCATGAGATCATATATGATCCCATACTGAAGCAACATCTAGATGTACTCTTATGGTCTGCAACATTACCGACCCAATCTGAATCAGTAAAGACTTGTAGGCTCATCTCACGATCTAAAGCATATCTGAGTCCATAATCAATTGTACCCTTAAGGTACCTCATAATTTTTTTTCTACAATCAAGTGAACACGTCTTGGATCAAACATATACCGACTCAATGTGTTCACCGCAAAACATATATCTGGCCTTGTGTTTGTTAAGTACATCAACGAACCAATCATCTGTCTATACATGGTAGCATCCACTATCTCTTAAGATGTATCACTCAAATAACTTTAGATTCATCACCATTGGTGTAGGCATGGCTTTACAATGCATCATTCCAAGTCTCTTCAAAATATCTACAACATATTTTCCTTGGCAGAGGAAAATCTCATTTGGTTTCTACCACACCTCTAGACCCAAGAAAATGCATCATACCGAGGTCTTTCATCTCGAATTCTGTAGAGAACCTCCTCTTACTTTCAATGATGATCTTTTGATCTCCTGTTAGAAAAAATCATCCACATATAACAATAATACCACTGGTCCACCATCCACAACCTTGTAGTAAAGGTTAGAATCTATTTTACTCTTGGTAAATCCCAATCTCATCAGGAAGTTGTCTGATCTGGCATATCACGCCCTAGGTGTCCGCTGAGGCCAATAAAATTATTTCCTTAATCTGCAGACATGAGACTCCTTCTCATGTATCTTGTGGCTTCTCTATGTATATTTCTTCTGACTATTGTAGCAAGTGTCTCGTCATAATATTCTCCCTCTTTCTAGGAAAATCTTATGGAAACAAACCAGGTTTGTACATCTCGAAGATACCATCTGCAACATGTTTGATCTCGTAAATCAATTTGGAAGTCACCACTGAATTACCTTATGGTCTCAAGGAAAAATCCATATCTCAATCCTTTTGACTGGCTTCCTCCTCTGTAACTGAAATAAGGAAATCCTCCTAGGATATCTCACATCTCCTAGAAGTATTTGAAGCTACAATCTAGCCTCCTCAACTCATGTCACTTGTCTATTAGTCCTAAAATACATCTCTCTCTCCCATATGAAACTGATGAGGGAAAGTCTCTAAGCCACCGACTCTCTCTGAGATCATGCTCACTCTGAGTCTCCATTCTCCCTACAAAGCTTGAATCCCTCTTAGTCTATATAATCTTCGGAGCCATCTACTCCCTCTGTATGTGATGATTTCCTCTGAAGTCTTCTATGAATGGTCCTAGGGAGGCTTCTCCTCCCTACTGGATCATGAGGGATGACTCCTTCTGAACTCTAGCTCCTTCTGAGATGGTACTTGGTGTGGTATCCTACCTCACCACTGGTGGAGACATCTTCTCCTCATGATACGGTTTATCAATGATATATGTCTTTGCATCCTATAAATTTTCACAGGACCATGTTGGTCTCTTCCTAGTTATTGCAACAATTTTGGGTGGGCCCTTCTGGCCCTACTAAGTCTTTTTGATGATCTAAAGAGTGATCAACTGCAATAGAGGGATTTTTTCAATCATCTTTGGAGCCTTCTTCTCCTTATGATCAACCTCCATATGATATACTCTATTAACAAGAACATATCTATGTTAACAAGAATAAAACACAATTTCATGGTAATCAACATATCATTACCATGGTAACCTGCTTGGAAGCAAAACAAGAAGTATCTCTTAGAAGAGATGTTAGTTCATCTTGCAAATAATTACAATAATCATTTATATCAATTGTACTCACATGCTATCAAGTATTCATTGTATATATCAGTAATAACACCTTTCAAGGATCGTTGTCATAACTATAGTGTTTACTTGTATTGTAGCAATTATCAAACTTGATATGTGCTAATTGGAAACTTATCAATTTAATAAATCAAACCTGCAACCTCGAGTCTTATCTTCAAGAATGAGTGTTGTTGCTTTTCTTCCAAGTCTCCTTCACTCAATATGACAAGTATTCTCTCCAACCTATCCCATGTACTAAGACAATATGATTTCTTGACAAAAATCTAAGCTAGGGAATATAATGCAAGTAAACTCGAAAATCTCAACATTAATCAATCTAATACTTTGACTAGAGTTAGCTTATTACTTTAACTTTGACTAGAGGTTAGTATGATAGTCATAACTTCAAATAAAACCAGATGTTCAAAATATCACAATAATTCTGTAATAGCTAGAGGCATATCAAAACAATCAAACATGGAGTGCATTGTTCCTCTAAATGTGTTGGATTTGAGATCCCTCTGGATCTACAATTGTTTCTTGGACAAATGATCCCTTGTCCTTCAAATACAATGCATTACAACCCAGAATAATTTGATGAGTTCTCAGTCATTATATGGAAACTAGAGATCCTATTAAGGAAGGAAAATGTATCGTGGTGAGCATATGTGTAACCTGACCTCCACGAGTAAACATGGTCCCCAACTCTAATATCGCTCTTGTCCACCTTGTTGAAGAGAAAGCCCATTATGATGATATGAACTGAACTGAATCAGTGGAGTCAGTTGATGGCACAATGCAGAGGAGGCTCCTGCTGTGGAAATAACAGGCGATCCGTTTTCTGATTTGCAATAAAGTCCGTGGGATTTGAACCCCAGACCTCCCCACCAGTCAAGTCTTTACAAAGTCCGCCCTACCAATGCACCACACGATGTGAATTTTACAAATAATTTCACTTATAAAGGCGATCCGTGGAAATAACAGGCGATCCGTGGGATTTGAACCCCAGACCTCCCCACCAGTCAAGTCTTTACAAAGTCCGCCCTACCAATGCACCACACGATGTGACTTTTACAAATAATTTCACTTATAAATACTTTTGTTGTAGGAAAATCTCCCTGCGGACAGGTATATCACCTCTAAGGCTTGACCTTAACCTTAGACAGAAAAATGCTTAACGTGGACACTGACTTCCTTTCAAATCTATCTAAACTAATGCATGATAAGGAAGGACAACAAAAGTACCTTTTAATCGACGTTTGTCCCTGTACGCTTCGAGTTGCACTCCAATCTTTTACTCCTCGCTGAGTTCTGCAGACAAACAAGATACGACCACTTCCTACTCTATTGATATTAGCTTGAAAATAGATCTACCAATTAATGATAAGTTCATGTAACATCAGACACAAACTAGAAAGAAACAGGCCAAGCGTGTCATATTAATGAGAATAACGATAGCAGTACTTACAATCGTAGATGAGAATGCGACAGCTTCGTCAAGTCCTCTTCGTCTAACCCTTGCCTGAAAGATCCACAACCTGGATAACAGCAGCTTCACTGATCACTCTCCTTTGGCTGACTGTCAGTTTCCTCCAAGATCATAAGTTTCATATGTTCAATTCTTCCTTCCCTTCCACCATCATAGAGTCTATTTATATAGGTTTAAGAGAAGCTTAACCTCTTGAGTTATGTTTAGAACCAGTTGGGAACCTTCTCTTTAGATCAGGGATCTTTTGATGAAACCGAGAATTCGAGCACAACTGCCTCCTAATATCGAATGATCCTCCCCTTATTCTCCTCAACGGGCTAACAAATGACCCAGAATAGGGAGCGCTCCCTCACAAAGGGCATCAGAGCGTTGTAGCGCTCCCTGGTAAGCCTTTGGGAAGCACCAGCACTCTCAAGATGAGGAACGCTCCTCCAGAAGGGCCTGAGGGGAGTTATAATGCTCCCTAAAGCATGATAGGGGAGCGCCATCGCTTCTGCAGCTGAAATAGGGGAGCGTTCCCCCTCCAAACTAGTGTTTCAGGGTCTCTTTCAGGTGTCAAGAGCTATTTAATCCCAGTAAACCAGTTCTCCTCCTTCAAATCAGTCATGTGAGATGTTATAAGTGCCTCCTTAGTGTCGTTATCATGGCATCATGTCTGAACATCGTTTTTGACACTAGTGACCAACTTGCGACACTTGCAAAAGTTGTAGGGAAGATGCGACACTTACGACGATTGATAGGGACGATACGACACTTAGCAATTTTGACGTGTAACAGAATGCCCCCCAAAGTATGAAGTCAAAAGATATGAACTGATGACTGAAATACTTTGCAGACGTTCAAGCAAGGGTA
>JZKD02S0026704.1:178044-210815 GCA_000966675.3 Picea glauca | reverse complement strand
CATCAGGTTCAATTATTTTAAATTATGCATTGTTTTAATCTCTTATAAAATTTCATTATTATTGATAAATTTGTATCCGAATGTGCTAAATTATAGAAATTCTTGAATTTTACTGCTATGTTATAAAATAAATTGATGTTAAATCTATTCAACCCCTACAGAAGAAAAGGGGAAAAGGGATAAGGATTTTGCAGTGGAATTGTAAATTACGGAAATTTTGAGTGCAAGATGTATATCGTGGAACAAGAAGCAATAGATTTCAAATGCGCCAACCCGAAACAGTGACTAAGAATTGGAGATTTCGTGAACCCATCAACAAGAGGATCCAAAATAGGCTAACAAGGTCTCCCCAAAAGATGTGAGGCCCCGAAGGTCAAATTGTATTGCTCAGAACATTTGAATGAATAATATGTAACACGAAAGAGGGGACGATGTCAAAATCTGGTAGTCAATTTGTATATTGCGGAGGGCCAGATGCCAACTATTTTGTACTAGTGTGTGTAGTTGTCACTAGTAAGAGCATAACTAATGTATATTAGGAAGGACAAGAAGTTAGTGGGAATGGAAGGCGATGACAAATACTTTGAAACATTTGTGAACCATGGTAGATTGAAGCTTGCGAGTTCGAGGAGTCTGCAGTGGAATTGTAGATCACAGAAGTTTTGAGTGCAAGATGTATGTCACAGAACAAGAAGCAACGGAGTTTGAAAGAGCCAACCCGACAACCACGGCCATAAATTGTCTAAGTATGGAAAGAAACAGTGGTCAGTCGGATTCATCATGTGAGGATATAGATGGAGATAAAGATATGTCAGCCCGCCAATGTTGGAACCCATGATCATAGAAATACGTAGAAAGATATAATACATAGGAATAAGAAAAGGAAAAAATGGCTAAGGAGTCCATGGTGGAATTGTAGATCACGAAAATTTCGAGTACAAGATGTATATCATGGAAGAAGAAGCATCAGAGTTTGAAAGAGCCAACCCGAAACAGTGACTAAGAATTTGATATTTCTTGAACGCATCAACACAAGGATCCAAAATAGGGTGACAAGGTATCCCCAGAAGACGTGAGGCCCCGACGGTCAAGTTGTATCGCTCGAAACATTTGAATGCATAATATGTAACACGAAAGAGGGGATGATGTCAGAACCTAACAGTCAATTTGTATATTGTAAAGGATAGGATCCCATCTGTTTCGTACCAATGTGTTCAGTTGTCACTAGTAAGAGAATAACTAATGTATATTGGGAAGGACAGTAAGTTAGTGGGGATGGAAGGAAGTGGCATATACTTTGAAACATTTTTGAACCATGGTAGAGTGAAGCTTGCAAGTTTGAGGAGTCCACAGTGGAATTGTAGATGATGAAAGTTTTGAGTGCAAGATGTATATCACAAAACAAGAAGAAACAGAGTTCGAAAGTGCCAACCCGACAACCATGGCCATAAAATTTTCTAAGTATGGAAAGGAACAGCGGTCAGTCGGATTCGTCATGTGAGGATATAGATGGAGATGAAGATATGTCAGTCTGCCAACGCTGGAACATGCGATCATAGAAAGGTAAATAAGTATATAACCAGAAAGAGATAATACACGGGAAGAGGAAAAAGGAAAAAGAGTTGAGTGCGTAGTGGAATTGTAGATCACGAAAATTTTGAGTGCAAGATGTATATCATGGAACAAGAACTAATAGAGTTCGAAAGTGCCAAACTGAAACAGTGACCAAGAATTGGACATTTCGTGAACCTGTCAACACGAGGATCCAAAACAGGCTGACATGGTCTCTCTAGAAGACGTGAGGCCCCGACATTCAAATTGTATCGCTCCGAACATTTGAATGCATAATTTGTAACATGGAAGAGGGGACAATGTCGAAATTTGATAGTTAATTTGTAAATTGTGGAGGGTCTGATGCCAACTGTTTCATACCAATGTGTCTAGTTGTCACTAGTAAGAGAATAACTAATGTATACTAGGATGCACAACAAGTTAGTGGGGATGGAAGGCAGGGAAAGATACTTTGAAACATTTGTGAGTTGTGGTAGAGTGAATCTTGCAAGTTCGAGGAGTCTGCAGTGGAATTGTAGATCATGAAAGTTTTGAGTGCACGATGTATATCACATAACAAGAAGCAACAAAGTTCAAAAGCGCCAACACGACAACCGTGGCCATTAAATTGGCTAAGTATGAAAAGGAACAATGGTCGGTCAGATTCGTCATGTGAGGATATAGACATATATGGAGATATGTCAGCCTACCAACGCTGGAAGCCACAATCATAGAAAGTCCACTAAGTAAATAACCAGAAAGTGATAATACATGGGAAAAATAAAAAGGAAAAGGACTAAGGAGTTCGCGGTGGAATTGTAGATCATGAAAATTTTGAGTGAAAGATGTATATCATAGAACAAGAAGCAGCCGAGTTCGAAAGCGCCAACCCGACAACCATGGGCATAAAATTGGCTAAGAATGGAAAGGAATAATGGTCGGTCGGATTCGTCATGTGAGGATATACATGGAAATGAAGATATGTCATCCTGCCAATGTTGGAACCTGCGATTATAGAAACACAACTAAGTATATAACTAGAAAACGATAATACATGGGAAGAAGACAAGGTAAAAAGGGCTAAGTATTTCATAGAATAATATCTACTATTCGTTTATTAATGCAAATCCTTTTGAAACCCTGGTGAGTTCTCACTAGTAAAGGCATAAATTTCATATCACGAAAGTTCTTTGGGTGCAAGATGTATATGTCAGAACAAGGGACATAAGTGTTGGATACTACAAACAGGGGACATAAGTGATGGATACTGCAAATCATGGAACAAGAAGCAATAGAGTTCGAAAACGCCAACCCCACAATCGTGGAAATAAAATTGGCTAAGTATGGAAAGGAACAATGGTCGCTCGGATTCATCATGTGAGGATATAGACGAAGATGAATATATGTCAACCTTCCAACGATGGAACTCGCAATCATAGAAAGGCGACTAAGTAAATAACCAGAAATGATAATACACGAGAAGAAGAAAAGGGAAAAAGGACTAAGGAGTCTGTGGTGGAATTGTAGATCACGAAAATTTTGAGAGCAAGATGTATATCACGAAACAAGAAGCAACAGAGTTCGAAATCACCAACCTGAAAACTAAAGGCATAAAATTGGCTAAGTATGGAAAGGAACATCATTTGGTCGGATTCGTCATGTGAGGATATAGATGGAGATGAAGATATGTCAGCCTGCCAACATTGGAACCCACGATCATTGAAAGGTGACTAAGTATATAACTAGAAAGTGATAATACATGGGAAGAAAACAAGGGAAAAAGGGCTAAGTATCTCATAGAAGAACATCTACCGTTCGCTTATTAATGCAAATCCTTTCGAACCCTTGGTGAGTTCTCACTAGTAAAGGCATAAATTGCAGATCACGGAAGCTCTTTGGGTGCAAGATGTATATGATGGAACATGGGACATAAGTGTTGGATACCGCGAACCCAGGACCCAGTGATTAGATAATTGACTAAGTATTGAAAGGGACTGTGGTCAATTGGGCTCATGGTGTGAAGATATAGATAAAGAGTTGCCAATTTGCGAATCCATGAGGTCGTGATAGTATAGTTGGGACTAAATATAGAACCAAAAATGGATAATAGAGGGGGGGGGAAGAGAAAAATTAACAGTTTTTATACATTCTTGTGGACAAATTGTATATTGTGGAACTCCAAGCATTGTTTGTAGCTCGCGGAAGATTCGAAACATAATTTTGAGGCTGTCAATGCGGGAACCTGCAATCAAAAAAGTGTGCAAGTATGGAACACATAAACACTGGTCGGGACTTGTTTTCACTAATATATTGAAATTTGTAATAGCTTTGCCATTACTTGGCAAGATCTTCTTTGCATGTTTCTAGACAAGTTATGTAGGGATGGTTGGTTGTCGAGACTTTTGCTTATTAATGATGATTTTTACGGTTGTTGCATGATGTCATTTTAGTATTAAACCTTTGGTGTTGCATATCTGGAAAGAAGTTCAAGGATGGGAAGAACAAGAAATATTGACTAGGAGATGGAATTTTCGTGAACCTGCCAACGTGAGGATCCAAAATAGGGTGACAAGGTTTCCCCAAAAGACGCGAGGCTTCGACGATGAAATTGTATAGCTCAAAACATTTGAATGCATAATGTGTAACATAGAAGAGGGGAAAATGTCGAAATCCAGTAGTCAATTTGTATATGGAAGAGGAGCGGGTGCCAATTCTTTCGTACCAATGTGTCCAGTTGTCACTAGTAAGAGCATAGTTAATGTATATTAGGAAGGACACGAAGTTGGTGGGGATGGAAGGAAACGACATATACTTTGAGCGAAGTTAATTTATATGAGGAACGCACAGTGGAATTGTAGATCACAGATGTTTTGAGTGCAATATGTATATCACGAAACAATAAACAACTGAGTTCGTAAGCACCAACCCGACAACCGTGACCATAATTTGGCTAAGTATGGAAAGGAACAACAGTCATTCGGATTCTTCATGTGAAGATATATATGCAGATGAATACATGTCATCTTGCCAACCCTAGAACTGGATATCATAGAAAGGCGACTAATTATATATCTAGAAAGCGATAACGAATGAGACGAAGAAAAGGCAAGTTCATATGTGCCAACCCGACAACCACGGCCATAAATTTGACTAAGTATGGAAAGGAACAACGGTCGATCGGATTCGTCATGTGAGGATATAGATGGATATGAAGATATGCCATCCCTCCAACCCTGCAATCTGCTATCATATAAATACAACTAAGTATATAACCAGAAAGTGATAATGGATGGGAAGAAGAAAAGGGGAAAAGGGCTAAGTATCTGACAATAGAAAGTCCATTTTTTGGTTTATTAATGCCAATGTTTTCAAACCCCTGCTGGGTTCTCACTAGTAAAATCATAAAATGCATATCACAGAAGTTCTTTGGCTACAAAAATTATATGACAGAATAGGGGACATAGGTGTTGGATACCGCAAACCTGGGATCTAGTGTCTAGATAATTGGATAAGTATTGGCCAAGAGAAAGTTTTGATATTTATTTCAATAGTATTCATACTAATATATATTAATAAATTATTTCTGTTGCAAATGAAAATCATCTCCCAATTTGCAAGATGTTGTTCGATTCACAAATTTCATTGAAACCACAGAAGTTTTGACTGCAAGATGTATATAACGCAACAAGAAGAAACAAACTTCAAAAGCGCCAACCCGACAACCACGACCATAAAATTGGCTAAGTATGGAAAGGAACAACGATCGGTCGAATTCATCATGTGAGGATATATATGGAGATGAATATATGTCAGCCCGCCAACCCTGGAACCCGCGATCATAGAAAGGAGACTAAGTATATAACTAGAAAGTGATAATATCCGGGAAGAAGAAAAGGGTAAAAGGGCTAAGTATCTCACAAAAGAGAATCTATTGTTCCTTTATTAATGCCAAGATTTTCGAACCCCTGGTGAGTTATCACTAGTTAAAGCATAAATTGCAGATCACACAAGTTCTTTGGCTGTAAGATATATATAATGGAACATGGGACATAGTTGTTGGATATCGAAACCCAGGGCCCGGTGGCCAAAAGGTGAGTTATCACTAGTTAAAGAACAAATTGAAGATCATGGAAGCTCTTTGGCTGCAAGATGTATATGACGGAGCAGGGGACATAGTTGTTGAATACTGCAAACCCAAGACCCAGTGGCCAGATAATTGGCTAAGTTTTGGCTAAGATGAAGTTTTTATATTTATTCCAATAGTACTCATATTAGTATATATGCACGGATATTATCAAATAGAAGAAGTTGCAATATATGTAAGAAATTGAAAAGGAACATGGTGTCAACACTTGATTTTCCTTATTGTAAGTCATTAATTCATCCTATTTATGGGACTCGAAGAATGAAAGTAGGACGGGTCCTCCAATTTATTTCTTTAAGTATAGGGTCGACGCCACATAAGTATGGCCTATGAAAAATTATTCTTCCATGTAAAATGTAAGCAACAAACAGAGTATCCTTTATTTAAATTGAAGTACTGGGCAACAAAAAGAAAATATTGTCGTCCATGTTTAACGACACACAGAAAAAAGGTACAAAATAAAATGAAAAGCAATACCAGAGATTGGAAAACACTATAAAAAAAAAACCGCAAATATTCTATATTCAAATAAGATGGGTTACAAAATACAACTGAGATTATTTTCCACAATCATTGTGATTTGGCCTGCCGCCAACCAATAAAAAATATGTGCAATGATGAATCTTGTTGATAGTCTTCTTGAAAATCAAATCCTTTATTCGTAAAAAACAACAAGTTGAATATCAATTTCGGGTCTTGGACTTAATTGGTGCTACCAACTAGATCTATCCCAGTTTTTTGAATAGCTTGTCTCTTTTAGATATGGCCTACTTGTATTGGCTGGTTATTCAACATTCCATTCTTTGTTAAGTCTTAATTTCCATCTGTTGTCGAAAACTTGGGGTTTAAGGTGCTTTCTTTGTAATGTTCCTGACCATTGACATCTAAGACAAATTAGAAATTCCATTCAGGCCCAATTCAAAGTCGAGGGAGTCATTTTATGTGACATCAGTTATGGGACAAAAAAAATTTCAAGTATGTTGTGATTGTTATTCTCTCTATATTCAATAATCTGTTTGGTTGAAAATCCTTCCTGAAGATTTGTATGTTGAACTTCTTTGTTTTATTACAGTAAATTGGAAGGAACGTCCAAGCCAGCTGCAAAATGTTCTTATGTTTAAGTACATGAATTCTTCCAGCAGCATAGGTCTAGTAAGTGTATCAAATGTTGCAGATCGCATCAACACAGGTCTGAAAAGTGTATCAAATGTTATAGATCGCATCAGGATATATATTTCATCATAGTGGTGGCAGACACGATGACCCACAGAAAGGTCTGGAATGTTCGGAGTTGACTCCAAATATGTGGAGTCTGTAACTACATCCAGAGGACAACGAAAAAAATTTGACAAAGAACATTTCTTTTTGTCAAGTCTGTTACCACACCCAGAAGTAGCTCAACAAACTTTCAAATAGAAACTTCTATAGTTATAATATGTTGTTTTATCCACCCATACAATTTTTGCTACCCGCTCCTGGGTAAATTTGCGAATGGAGTAATATTTTGTGTCATTTATGAACATCACAGACCATTTTGCAAGCCATGGTAAGTGCGACACCCCTGACAAAGACAAATTCTTGTGTGCTCTGCAAAATTCGATATACTTGCCAAATCTGTGTTGTTGGAAGAAACTATATACTTCAACGAAGAATTATTTTTCACGTGACCTAAAAATCTATTCCAACTCCCAGAAAGAAAACAAAGAAGATCAATAAACAAATCTCCAGGAAGGCTTTTCAACCAACCAAAGCATCGAATACAGGGAGAACACCAACCAAAAGATACTAGTTCTTTTTGTTTTCCCTGTCTGAGTTTTTGTTGGATAACATAGTTTTTTTTTTGCTCAAATCTCACGTCACATAAAACTAGTCTCTCTTCTTTCATTTGGAACTCAATCGCATCTCTAAGTTGTCTTGCATGTCCATGACCAGGAACATTAGAACAAAGGCACCCTAAAGCCCAACTCTTTGATGATAGAGAGAAATGGAAATAAGTATTTAAAAGCAATGTTGGAGGATGACAGTATTATCTTCTGTATATTTTGGGTTAATTCATTTTAATGACAGATGCTCTCGATATTTTCTCTTATTAATGCCAATGTTTTCGAATATGTACGTTGAATAGTGACTAATAACATATATTAACATTTCCATATCTGAGCAGATTATCAAATCTCACATCTAACATATGCACAATATTAAAGAGGGACATGAATTCAAGGCCTCTATGGGTGACACATTCATGGATGACAAAAGGGTAGTACAATATTGCAATGTTACTATGATGAAAACTTTAAAAAACTAAAAGACCCAATTTTAATTTTTTTTTTTGCAAATTCAAAATGTAGGAAAAAGAAATTACTAGATCCCATAATATTCACCTGTCTATTCATTTTAATGGGAGATGTCCTCGATCTTTCTGCTTATTAAAGCCAATATTTTCGATCATGTCTAGTCGGCTGTGAATTTTGAAAGAATAGTTAATGTTTATTGGGAAGGGCAGAAGGTAGTGGGGATGGAGGGGAGCGACAAATGCTTTTAAAGTTTTCTAAACCCGGAAAGGCATCAACCCGCCAAACTTTGAAAACTCAACTAAGTATGGAAAGGTAGGTCGGATAGAAAAACTCATCATAGGAAGAGTCACGGTTGTGAATTCGAAGAGTGTGGGGTCGAATTGTAGAGCACGAAAGTTTTGGGTGCAAGATGTATACACTGAACATGAGCTACCATAGTTCGATAGCACCTATCCGCGAAGCCGCGTTCATAAAATTGGCTAAGTATGCACCCGAACGACGATCGGTCATAATCGTGATGTGAAGATATAGATGGATATAACGATTTGTCAGTTTGCCACACTGGGAACCTACGAGCATAGAAATGTGAGAAAGTATAGAACGGGAAACACATAATAGAGCGGAAGAACAAAAGGTAAAAAATGGGAACATTTACAAGAGGAAAAAAAAGGGAGAGAACAACTATATCGCTCAGACAACAAAACTTACTCTCATAACTATGAAACCATAGTAATACATAAACCATGGAAAAAAGCATCGCCAGCTATGAAATATAGTTGGAGGCCGACAAACTCTAGTTGAAGGCGTAAGAGATGCAATTTACATCGACTGCAAAAATTTGTATGTTATTTTATATTAATAGTATTTTATGGGGAGTCAACTGCAAAATAATTTAACAACAGATCCAACTACGGATGCAACACCCCAACATTGCAAACCTTAGGCAAACAAGAGAAAGCAGCAAATAACAACCCAGTTAAGAAGCATCAAAAGGCCCAACTGCAGTCGCAGGACCCGAACCCTGCAAAGTCGAATCAAACAACAATAAACAACATCCAACGAACAAAGAAGCAAGCAACAACCAGTCCACCAAGAATGTCGCAGTTCCAATCGCAGTTGAAGAACCCCAAACGTGCAAACTACAACAAGACGAACAAGCAAACAAGAATGACAACAACATGAAAATAAGAAATCAGTGGAGATGTAAGAAGCAAGCATGAACCAATGAACCAACAATGTAGCTGAAGCACAATATTGCCCAAACTGACTGCAGAGAACATTGCATATAAAATAAAAAAATGAAAGAAAATGTATTGTAACAAACCTGTTAAGTAAACATTCAATGCTTCCAAGTCTATTAGGTAAACATTTAAGTCTCTCAGAAATGCTCTGTAAACATTTAAGAAAAAATGCAATGTGGCAGGTCTTTGACGTACCAATTTTTTTATTATTATAATTTATGTAACAATAGTTCGAACAGTAGAGAATGTATTCGAAGGATAGACTTTGGATATGCTAACATATCAAACATTGGCATAAATTTAGCTAGCATAAAATGCTAAGACAAACATTCGAACTAATGCTAGCATTAATCCACCTTCAAGCAATACATAAGAAAAATATATGATTCAAAAAGACTGTACACGATAAAAAAGTTTGGATATGTTAACATATAAAACATTGGGAATAGCGAAGCCGACAATAAGACCTCCAATCTGTTATCCAATCAGATCACTACATATATGGTACTTTTTAGTATATAAAATCAATGTTTTTAGTTCCCTGGCTCCAACAATAAAGATTATGCAAATATTTGTAGTCAAAGGACAAACTAATATGAACTTAATGAATTATTGATCGCTATAGTCCCTCTATGCCTACGACAAGGACTAATAAGAATCACATATATCGTATGCTTTGTACTTGTATCAATCCATAAATTGGAACTCGAATACCTTTTATCTGAGATGATTTTAATCTTTAGTAGCCAATTCAACCTTTAAGAAGAAAGACAAAGGAAAATAGTATAATATATGTTGCAGGTTTAGAATGAATGAAAACAATTAAAATTTGTTTTTTTTTCTTTTAGCTAAACTTACCTTTAGCTTGCCAAGGAATAACCCTGCCTGCATAATCAATTTAATGTGAATGTGTTTCTTGTAGGTCAACATTTTTGTTTATTAGTATCAGTGCATTATTGACAATTTTTAGGGTATTGAAAGGATGACTACCAATTCAAACAAATTGGGGTCCCTTACCTTATTAGTATCAGTGCATTATTGACAATTTTTAGGGTATTGAAAGGATGACTACCAATTCAAACAAATTGGGGTCCCTTACCTGTGYCGAYGTCATGTTTTGGATTTGGAACCTAYGACAACTTCATCATATTGTGGAACKGGAAAAGTCTAAACRTTYTACCTTTTGGAAGTKTTTCGRCRATATTTTYCGTTCRATTTTKCYCTAAATCCGGTGAGGAATGATTAGATMTGCATATTTGATTGGCTAAGTTWRTATAATCYAAGTGCCCCAAGGGMTTTTCAACATGTTGAATCCATCTATGCATTCAAAAATGCAATTTAAACAACAAMAAAHAAATTATTTTGTCYRGATTTACATCGCCCATCYGRCCAAAAARCCCAAAAAGTAGAACGTTTAGCCAACRCCTTATTTAARTTGACGAAGTAMAAAAGCRGATRACGTCTTTCCTTTTTATTTGATGGAYYCCCTCACAATAAAAARAAAGGACCCATCATCAAATATTACCCAATAATATTAATAATATAATGATATAGAAACTTTGAACCTAGATYAGTAAACTCGCACTAGAATATTAATCTCTTTAGTGGAACTACCTAGTCTATCATGAGTAGCCGAAGTCAATATTTTATCATACTATTCTTATAGAGAAATAATTCAAGTTCAAACAATAGATCTCTATGCTACGGTAATTGTTATTACTTGAATCGATATAAACAAATTAGTATAATATATGTTGTTTATAAACAAATTACTTGAATCGAAAATAGTATATGTTGTAGGGTTAGAATGAATGAAAACAATTAAATTTTTATTTTTTTTTCTCTTTTAGCTAAACTTACCTTTAGCTTGCCAAGGAATAACCCTTCAATTTAATGTGAATGTGTTTCTTGTAGGTCAACATTTCTGTTTATTAGTATCAGTGCATTATTGACAATTTTTAGGGTATTGAAAGGATGACTACCAATTCAAACAAATTGGGGTCCCTTACCTGTGCCGACGTCATGTTTTGGATTTGGAACCTATGACAACTTCATCATATTGTGGAACGGGAAAAGTCTAAACGTTTTACCTTTTGGAAGTGTTTCGGCAATATTTTTCGTTCGATTTTGCTCTAAATCCGGTGAGGAATGATTAGATCTGCATATTTGATTGGCTAAGTTAAATAATCTAAGTGCCCCAAGGGCTTTTCAACATGTTGAATCCATCTATGCATTCAAAAATGCAATTTAAACAACAAAAAATAAATATTTTGTCCAGATTTACATCGCCCATCCGACCAAAAAACCCAAAAAGTAGAACGTTTAGCCAACGCCTTATTTAAGTTGACGAAGTAAAAAAGCGGATGACGTCTTTCCTTTTTATTTGATGGATTCCCTCACAATAAAAAGGGACCCATCATCAAATATTACCCAATAATATTAATAATATAATGATATAGAAACTTTGAACCTAGATCAGTAAACTCGCACTAGAATATTAATCTCTTTAGTGGAACTACCTAGTCTATCATGAGTAGCCGAAGTCAATATTTTATCATACTATTCTTATAGAGAAATAATTCAAGTTCAAACAATAGATCTCTATGCTACGGTAATTGTTATTACTTGAATCAATATAAACAAAATCAACTCTTAACTACAAAGTAGAAGTTATTCATTCGAAGGCTCGAAGTCTTTATGCATAGGGAAGTGTATGTCTCAGAGTGAAACTCTTGTTGATCGCTTGTCTAATTTCCATAGCAGATTACCCAAACCTAGATAGTATGATGTTTTTGCATTTATTGTTCTCAAATAAATAAGGATAGAACAAGGATATTGGAGAGAAAAATTTACAATGCTTCAAACCAAGAATTTTAATTCACCAAGGGAAAAACTCTCAAGCATGACTGGGACCTTGGAGAAAAGATAAATGTCTTAAAATTCAAATCGTGAACTTTGAATCTAAGATAGACTTGAAGCATTTTCTTATTAGGGTTATTACCATAGACTGTAACAAATATTACAATTCCTTATCCTAAATATTGTTTCCCTTTTATTCGTTTACAATCTTACCACACTAGCGTAATTACATTGAGTGCTATAACCCGAGATTTGGGTAAAACTCTACAGTCTTCGACTTCATGGAGATTGACATGTGGTAAAAAAAAATAAAGCCCTCTTAACCAATTTTTTACCATGACTCTTAACAGTCAGATTAGTTTCCTTTAAAATGTGATAATGATTATTAAATAATTAAACTAGCACCAGACTCACAGTTATTATAGGGAGAAAAATCATTTACAAGGAAACAAAATCATATCGACAGTAGCTTGTAAAAACCTGGGACAGATACGTTAATACGATGCAAAGAATAAAAAGAAACAATAACATTAATTTTTCCATCTTACCAATAGAATATAAGTATAATACATGTTGGACGATTCCCGTCTATGAGTGAACACCCGACGTTGCAAAAACATTGCATAGGGTTAGAAAGAAAGTCTAGAAATTTCTAAGCCAGAGTGGGACTTCTCCCTACCGAAAAGTATTCCTAGATACTTAACCAGTAGATTAACCGAGAAATCCAGGGTAAAGACCAAAGGAAATGCAATATTTTCTTAGATGTTAGTTGTAGAGAGAACTACTCTTGGTGCTTGAAACAAGTAGATGCTTGACAATCCTCACCTTAGTCCTAAAAACAAAATTACCACGAGCCGATAAATTGGTATGTACACAAAGAAGAGATAGGGGTATCGTTTCAGGGTTTGCAATACCATGTGAAGGAGTAAGCATGGAACCCAAACATTGGTTAAAGCTTATTAGTCCCTGCCTTTAGGCTAGGGATTATAGTAATCGATTCTTCGATTTTTCATTACTTTGACATACATTTCAAAACATTTTAATCTAAAGTTTTTGAAAGCATTTTGAACCTTATAGGCATTGGAAAATGGGTACAATAAACATGTTGAGTTGGTTGGACCACCAGGGCGATTTGACACCAACACCATGCGACCTCGTCTCACATTTAATATTTAACTCTTAAAATAACTACATTCAAATTAACATGCCTAGGTCAAAACATTAAGGAAATACAACATGGTTAAACTAAGGAGCAATGACAATGAATCCCAATTAAATTTCACCAATGCAACACAAATTAAACATAACCATTGCCTCTACCTCATTCATTTTCCCAGCTCATTTCTTACTTGATCTGAACATGATCTATCTACTGGTTGCAACCTGTCCAACTAATTCATCCTATACTTTTATTTTCAAAAATCCTTCGAAAATCTAACGTCAGAAATTGTTTTTAGTGCAGATTTCTCTTTAAATATTTCTACGGCTGCAGAGAAAAAGTATGACAAAACGATCTCCAGAGAGATGCCTCTTACCATGGGAAGGCTCTTGTTCAAGGATTTCAAGTTTTGGAAATAATCTAACTTGGAATGTTGGATAGATATAGATTCTATATTAAAATATGGAGCAAGTCTCAACTAAGACGGGACAACAACTCTTCTTCTTAAAGTTAAAGAATATCATCTTCATAATGGTCAAACGCTTTTGCATCCATCTATGTAACTATTTACATGGAAGAGTTCATTTTTTTTTAGCAAAAGGTATGTAGATATATAGAGTATGAGTTCAACAATTAAATTTTTCTTCAAATGATTTTTTTTTAAATATTAAATTACGGTTATTTTTGGTTGAGCTCTCATAAAATTATACTTAATCTCATCTATTCTTTCATATAATTTTGCTGAATTGATACTACTTTTATGGATTATAATAGTAATTAATTATTTTTATCAACATTTCATCTCTTAAGTAGCAAATTAATGAATAAATAATTTTATATTTATTTTTAGATATGTTTGAGACACTAAACATTTTTATTCCAATATAAGTACGAAGTTCTGATAATTATAAGCTCTCAATATAACTCAACTATGAAACAATGCATTGTAAACTTGGGTTTCTAATGTTTGTAAACTTTGTAATTATTTTTTTGTTGTAGTTTTACCGCCACTCAAGGCTGCTTTGCAGCTCCCCTTGTTGGAAGTAGATATTGCATACATCCAGGGAAATGATAGTAAGGTGTAATCCTGATAGTAAGGTGTACATCTAGGGTAATGATAGTAAGGTGTACTCCTGCAAATACGATGGGATAGATCCACCTACCTAGTTTATTCCTTGTTGTCTTGCCTAAATTTGGATTTAGTGAGTTAAATCCATGTATCAATAAACAAATACTTGGTTAACCTCGCATTAGCCATGTGTTAGTAAATAAATATATATGTATATATAGCATACCCTTGGTGTTGAAAATGTAGTATGGGGATTTAACCTTGTTTTTCATAGTGATTACTTTAGTAATCTAATGAATTAAGATAGGATTCAGCATGAGTCTTATAGTTGATATCTTTTAGTACAACTATAGATGTCGAGTGGGTTGTTTTTACTTATGTAGATAGGGTGTTAAGGGGTGGTTTTAGTACAAGTATGTTTTTATAGTAGAATAACAACCCTATAAAATAAGTATCCTAGAGATGTAAAACAATGGAATTAGTTCAACAACACATGTTTTTGAAACAATGAGGAATCTTATTGTAGAGTTGCAAACCTTCAAGGAATATAATGAGAAACTGAAAAAATAACACGAATATGAACATGAAATAAATGACATGTTATTATGAATCATATCAATAAAAAAGAGTCCAAAGAATAATTATATGGATGAGGAAGTTAGTAAAAATTCTACAAAATATTCAAGCAAAAAAACTAAGAAAGAAAACAATTCTTCTAATGATACACACATGACTGAAAAATACAATATCTACATCAAATAAAAGAAAACAGATGGATCACTTAGATGGAGATTTTAATAAAATTAAACCTTCAACTTTTGACAGAGAATCTAGAACTGGTAAAGAGGCGGAAGCCTGGTTACTAGACATAAAGAAATATTTTTAGATATACAATTAATATGAATGTGAGGATGGCCATCTATAACATGAAGGGTAAATCTAGTATATGGTGGCAAGATTTAAAGTTATCCAAGGGTTTAAAGGAAAATAAAATGGAAAGAAATATTTTAAGAAACAATATTTATCTAAAAGCTATCATGAAAAAAAACCAAAGAATTTTATGAGTCAAAGTTAGGGCATATGTTTATGGAAGATCTTATTACGAAATTTCTATAACTATTAAGGTTTGTAACTTTCATAAAAGATGAAAAGGTGAAAGCTCAGATATTTCTATGTTGCTTACCTTAGTCATATAGATATAGAATAGAGTTTGACAGCTAAA
Source organism: Picea glauca (assembly GCA_000966675.3). Lineage (NCBI taxonomy): Eukaryota > Viridiplantae > Streptophyta > Pinopsida > Pinales > Pinaceae > Picea > Picea glauca. The sequence continues at coordinate 195,276 of JZKD02S0026704.1, read as the reverse complement.
GACCTTGAATGACTTATTGCAAAAAGATAGGATATGTTATGAATAGTACAAATAATGGTATGAAAATCCAAAAGCATGGAGAGAAAAAAACAAGATAATATCAACCAGACAAAGAAAGGTTTTAAGCCATCACCGTTTCGTAACATGTCCAAAGGATATCAAGAAAACAACTTTTCCAGGAATTCATCACAAATACAAGGAGGAAACAAATCAGTCAATCTAATATTTCAGAAGATAGTTGATAATCCTAGAGAACCATTAAAATGTTGGGCATGTGGTGAACCACATCTTTTTAGGAATTGTCCACACTGAAACTCTACAAAGAGAATAGTTCATAACATACAAGAAACTTCAATAGTTGGAGACATTGGAAAAAGTTTTTATGGAATTTTTTTTTATAGAATCAATATTGCTCTAGATAGAAGACAAGGAGATCATCAATCTACCATTCTGGAAATTGAAGGTAAACTTCATGACATGCAAGTTTATAGTTTGATAGACCCATGGAAAATTTTAAGTTATATTACTTCATCATTGGTAGACTCATGCAAGCTCGAAAAAGTAAAACATTCTAAATCTTGGTTGGTACAATTAGCAACGGGTACTAAAATAAAAGTAATTGAGTACATTTTTTTACTCTAAATTGGAAAGAAGTGGTCATGTGATCTGAAATCGGATTCAGAAGCCTGACAGGCTTGAAAAATGATCAAAAATGAAAGTGCTCGGAATCTGACGAAACCAACACCATTGTGTCCGTCTCGTCTTCTTGATTCCGTTGGTATATTTACTTTGTCAAACGAAGTCCGTATGAAGAAGATATTGCATTCTGTCCGCCAAGCTAAACAGGCAAAATTTTTGGATGCTGACTGTACCTGTCTGTACAGTTCGTACAGGACACGTGTCAGTCCGTACATGACACGTGGTAGGTCCGTACAGTACACGTGGCAACACCAAAATATGACACGTGGTAGGTTCGTACAGGACACGTGGAAACCTCAGGGAGTGACACGTGTCAGGCAGATTTGGCATTTTTGGTGTACGGCTGGACCAATCCTGAGGTGACACGTGTCACCACTAAAAGGGTGACACGTGGCACGGGTGATGTCAGTAGATGATGTGGCAGGCTGACAGAGCGTACGACAGTGTTGATGCAGTAGGTCGATGTGGCAGTACGACGCTAACGTGGCATGATGACTAGATCGTACGACGAGCTGACGTGGCAGATGATGTGGGTGAATCAACGATGGACACGCGACATATCCTGATTTGTTGACGTGGATGAATCATCAGTCGACACGTGGCATGCATCAGTTGGATGTAAGGGTGCCATGTGGCCCAATCACCAGCTGCCACATGGCACCCCGGTTTTGTCTAATATGGTTTTGTCAAAAGTTCCATGGAGTCTGGGGGATTCGAACCCCGGACCTCCTCCGTTGGCAATGTTTTTAAACAAAGTCCCGTGACCACTGCACTACACATTAGTGCTTGTTTTATAAATGGGTTTACATGTATTTAAATTTAATGTATTGTGTATTGCGCGGGGGGTTCGGTCCGGGGCTTAGCCTCGACCCACGGTTTTATACCTCGGCGTTACCATAGCACATATGACCATGTTAAACATTGTGCGTGGAATTATTTTGAACGGGCGCGGTTATGGTTTGTGTTATGGTTTAAAATTTGGTTGTAACGGTTATGGTTGGTGCATAGCCCGTGGCCCTATGGGCAGTCACCATATGACCCTATGCTGGAGCGAAAGGGGTGGCCTGCGCTAGCGCGTGGCCACATGGATGCATGTGACCGTTTCAGGAGGGGCGCGACAAGGATCGAGGGGCTAAAGCCCAGTTTATATAACTATTATATAGTTATAAATGGGTTTTTCAACCAATTTATGGTTTTTTAATTAATTAAAGCCATTTTTAATGTAATTAACTCATTTTTGGGAGTTATTTGGCTTTTTTAGAGCCTAAATTCGTGGAGGAAGTTGGAGATGGATAACCAACTTCCCAACTATTTAACCAAGGCCATTTTGAGGCCAAAGGGACATATTTTGGAAAGATTTTGAGAGCATTCAGAGAAGAGATGCTAAGGCAAAGCCAAGTCAGAGCCAGTTTGAGGCAGGGAAGCCGTTGAGGAGGAGATGTTGTCGGACCGTTTCTGAGAGCTCCGAACATTCGTTTCAGGTGCCATCTTTTGTGTATGGTTCCAGAGATCTGGGTGAACATGACCAGATCAGTCTTGTAGCTATTCGGCATGAAAATGATGTACTATAGAGCTTTCGAACAGAAATAAAGAAGCCTCCCCCATAGAGAAAAGGCTCGAAGACGTAGGCAAAGTTGTGCCAAACTCCGTTATCAACTTGCGTATTATGGTTTTCTGTCTTTCATTGTATTTCAGATCTGCATATATGTATATGGATGTATAATTATTTTTCTTTTCTTGTTCTTTCACTAAGTTTATCAATGGTTAATTAATGCATGCAAGTAAAAACTCAACCATAAGTCTTTCGAAAAATCCTGACGGATAATCATGGTACTAAATTTAATTTAAATATATTACCTTTAGGATCATATGACATACTTATAGGTATGGACTGGCTAGAGAAACATAAAGTTGTGCTTAATTGTTATGAAAAATAATTTACTTACAAAGATGAAAGTGGGGTAACAAGAATAGTTCAAGGAATAAGTAAACCTATTTCTATAAGAGAAATATCAGCCTTAGAATTAAAGAAGTGCATTAGTAAAGGCGGCAAACTACATTTTTTCAAGTGACAAATTTAATAAATGAAGAAAGTAAACCTAAATTAGAATATTTTATTTTTCTTCGAGAATTTAAAGATTTATTTGCAGAATAAATACGAGAACTACCTCTGAAAAGAGAGATGGATTTTTCTATCGACATATTACCTATATTTTCACTGATATCAAAATCACCTTACATAAGGAGTTTCCTTGAATTGATTGGATTAAAAATCCAGCTACATAAATTATTGGATAAAGCATATATTAGACCAAGTGTTTCATCATGGGGAGCGTGAGTATTATTTGTTAAAAATAAATATGTAACTTCCAGGTTGTGTATCGGCTATCATCAATTGAATAAAATGACGATTAAAAACAAATATGCCTTACCAAGGATTAATGATCTATTTGATCACGTTGGAGGATAAAACATATTTTCTAAGTTGGTTTTAAGATCTAGCTATCACCAAATAAGAATAAAGGAAGAAGATATCGACAAAACAACTTTTAGAACACATTATGGACATTACGAGTTTGCAGTAATTCCATTTGGACTTACAAACACACCCATGACTTTTATGTGCTTGATGAATAGTATATTTAGTAAATACTTAGTAAATTTGACTTGATATTTATTGATGATATACTAATTTATTCGAAATCTAAAGAAGAACATGAGAACCAATTGAAAATAGTAATACAAACTATACATGAACATAAGTTGTACGTTAAGTTCAACAAATGCGATTTTTTTCAAAAGAAAATATAGTACATGGGACATGTGATTTCAGAAGAAGGAATTGTGGTGTATAGTGAATAAATCAAAGCTATTGTGGAATGGTTGGTACCTAAAAATGTAGCAGATATATGATCTTTTATGTGGATTACAAGTTATTATATATGGTTTATTGAAATATTTTCCAAAATTGCATATCCCATTACATCATTGCAGAAAAAGGGACTGAAGTTTATCTAGTCTAAAAAATGTCAAGATAGTTTCAACAAATTGAAAATCTTACTAATTGCAACACCAGTTCTAAAAGTGGTTAATCCTTATAAAGATTTTACAGTTTGTGCAGATGCTAGTAAAGAAGGATTGCAAGGAGTATCATTGCAAGATGGACATGTAATTTGTTACGAATATTGAAAATTAAAGGAACATGAAGGTAATTATGTAACTCATGATTTTGAGCTTGCATCCATGATTCATGCACTAAAAATGTGGTGACACTACTTAATTGGAAGATTTTTTTTTATTATGAATGGATAATATTGGTGTGAAACATCTATTTAGTCAACAAAATCTCAATGCATGATAAGCAAGATGATTATCCTTGTTAAGTTAATTTTATTTTAAAGTTCAACATATCTAAGGGAAGGAAAATAAAGTAACATATGCACTTAGTCGAAGAGATAATGAAATCTATGAGGTAATAATCAGTAAAAAAAAAAGTGATTTTAAGGACACAATTAAAGATACAAGCATAAATGATGTGGAATACATGAAAACAATATAAAATTGCTAAAAAATGAAGGAGATTTGAATGGGATAGAACATAGTGTTGACAAAAATGGAATGTTGTGGTTCCAAAATATAATTTATGTCTAATTATGTTGATTTAAAGTTGTTAATTTTAAATGAGATGGATAAGAAGCCTCATTTTTTGTCATTTAGGGTATCAGGAAATGAAAACAACTTTGAGGAAACAATTTTATTGGCTTAGTATGAAATCTGAAACAACTGATTATTTATCTAAATGTTTAGATTGTTAATAGGTGAAGGATGAACATCAACATCCAACATGTTTGTTGTAAACTTTACCTATTCCAGAATGGAAATGAGAAATAATATCTATGGATTTCATTATAGGTTTGCCTAAAACTCAAAGACAACACGATTCTATTATGGTAGTAGTTGATAAATTTAGTAAGTATGCCCATTTCATACCTGTGAAATATACCTATAAATCTATTAATATCGTGGAAATTTTCATGAAAGGAATATTTAGGTTGCATGGAATTCCTAAAATGGATATTTAAGATATTTAGTCCCGATGAAAGTGCAATGGATATTTCATCGCCTAGGTAAAAGTGCAATGGAAGCAATTTAGTCCCGATGAAGCTATTTGGGAGTTGGAAGACAATAGGAAGAAAATATATCCAATTCTGTTCCAAGAGGTGACTCGAAAAAAATACTAACACCGAGAATGATGTTATTTTTAAGGGGGAGAGGATGTAACATCCTCAATTATTAAACATTTATTAATAATTTCCACTCATAGAAATTCATATTTGACTTTATTAAGACAATTTATTGTTATTATTTGAATGATTATGTAAGATTTGACTTTCCAATTATCCTCTTTTGATGGAGAGATGTAAAGGACATATTTTAAAAAAATCATAAATGCAAGAAAGAAATGGAACAACCACATTAAAAAGAGGTGACTATGACTCCATGAGTGGGGAACATGATAGAGCTAACTCAAATAATGATTATAAAAGTATCATAAGTGAATTTTTGTCATTGGAAGCCCCTAAAAATTAGGTACTTCTAAATTTGTGAATTTTCAAGCAGGGAAATGATTCAATGAAAATTGCTAGGAAATAAAGGAATATATATATACAACATATGTGGGAGGGAGGACGTTACTTAGTATTTTGAGGAGAAAAGGATTATTTGTTGTGTAAGCACATGTTTGAACTAGGAAAATAATTTATGAATTGTACAAATGTACATTGGCTAAGGAGTGGAGCTCAGTTCTCCCTTATGGAGTCATGGTCAGAATCGGGGGTGCTCAGGACAAATAACTTGGACTTGGTTGTTATGCATCTACAGTTGGGTGGAACGTGGTTGTTCCATTTGTTTCTAACTGGTCTCATTCAAATATGTATATTCTGATCATTAATGAATATAATTTGCATCTTTGTTATTGCATAGTTGCAAAGATTGTTAGATTTGAGAAGTTTTATATGGTTAAAAATAATTATGTGTTATGTATACATATTCAAATACAATTGTTGAATTTCTACATTACAAAGTAAATGGTAGAAACAAAGATAAACAAAAATTAGTCTAAAATAACTACAGTATGTAACTCACATTATTGATGATATTCATTACAGTTAAGGAATCATACTTGATTTGAAACCATATAAACCTCTCAGATATATATAAATAATTACATAGGATCTCTATTAATTGAACGAAAAATACAAGAATTTAGACATTAAAAGATAGATTATATATATGTAGGTATAAAAGTTACTCTTCACTTATACGACCATGGAAGAAATTCAATCAATTATAAATAGAAAATTTTCCCTTTAAAGGACCATTGACATTACAATTACAGGGAACTCTTATAAAATAAGAATCACAAACATATTATGTTTTGTACTTGCATCAATCCATAAACTGGAACTTGAATACTTTTTATCTGAGATAATCCTGATTTTTAGTTGCCAATTCAACCTGTAAGAAGCAAGAAAAAGGAGAATAGTATAACGTATGTTGTAGGTTTAGAATGAATGAGAACAATTAAAATTTATTTTTTCATTTAGCTAAACTTTCCTTTAGCTTGGTAAGGAATAAGCCTTCCTACATAGTCAGTTTAATGTGAGTGTGTTTCTTGTAGGTCAACATTTTTTGTTTATTAATATCAATACATTCTTCACCATTTTTAGGGTATTGGAAGGTCAACTACCAGTTCTAGAAATTGGGATCCCTTACCTATCCCAATGTCATGTTTTGGATCTGGCACCTGTGATGACATCATATCATGGAACTGTAACCTTATTTAAGTCGACGAAGTGCAAAAGAAGATGATGTCTTTCCTTTTTATCTAGCGGGTTCCCTTTAAAGAAAAAGGGACCAGTCATCAAATATTACCCAATAATACTAATAACATAATGATATAGAAACTTTGAATAGAGAGAAATAAACTAACACTAGAATATTAATCTCTTTAGTGGAACTACCTAGTCTATCATGAGTAACCAAAGTCAATATTTTAGCATATTATTTTTATAGAGAAATTATTTTTCTATGCTATAGTACTTTTATTACTTGAATTGATATAAAAAAAATGTACTCTTAACTGCAAAGTAGAGGTTATTCATTCAAAGTATCGAATTCTTTACCTGCAACCATAAGAATACTGTCGCGCCCTGATCGGTGAAAATTGGATTAATGGAACTACTCTGGAGCTTGAACAGGATATTGAAGAAGAATGGATCCGTAACACTCAGAATTTAGCTGGAGCAGGCATCCACCTCTTGGAGCGGTCAGACTCCCTCATCTAGATGGGAGGGGACAATACCGACATTTTCACAGTAAAAAACACATACTATGTGATAGCTCCAAAATTATGGAGAAACCAGGATGAAGCCTGGCGCAACAAGTTATGGAAGGGTGACTGTCCCATGAAGATTAAGCTCTTCATTTGGCTCCTGACAGAAAACAAACACTCTGCTAACCGAATTCTTGTTTCAAATCAAACACGCTTTGAATCGCGGCCTGATAGGTGAAAATTAGATTAATGTGATGCAGGAGCATCACTCCAACCCATCTACGTGCCAGCTAGCCAGCACATCAAGCACGCGTTCAATGGAAAGGAGAGGTGCAACCCTCTCACTTTCAAATTTCAAATTTGAAAAATTGTATTACATGTTTGTAAGGCCGGAGAGCCAAAATCCATGCATGTGCGTAGGCTTTAGATAAAGGTTGCCTTAAATGGTGGTAAGGTTGAGATCTAGATCTGATTCGGATTAGACAACCATTCAATGTAATTGAATGTAAATTAATGAGAGTTGGTGAGATGGAGGGAAGCGCTCAAGGAGCCCCTCTTTGTAAAAAGATCTTCTTTGAATCTAGGTAGAGTAAGAGAGGCAGAGAAGAACAAAGAGAATAGGGAGAAGAGAGGAAGTCATGACTCTATTGCAGTCCGAGCTCACATTGTAAAGAGGCATTTCATATTAATACAATCATAGTAGTTTTTCCTGCATGTTGATTTTCATGTGTTTGTGAGTTCATGAATGAATGTCTTTATGTGTTGATGATATGTTGTAGATGTATGTTAGATGTACATTTGCAGGGATAGATAGATTTTCCTATCTAAGAGTTATTTGATTTCAGGTTTGGATTCCTTGTGGTTTCATGCAAGACTGCATGACAGGGTACTACGGTCTTTGAAAACTAGTACAGGAGTGCACTTATGAATTCTGCAGAATTTCAGAAAAAGATGTGTCAGGAGGGTGCACCAGCTGAAGTCATTGACTCAAGGAGGAAGCCTCAAGGAGGCTGAACACCTTGAAGGAGAAAACTGTGTATAGGAGAGCAGAGAGAGGAGAAGCAGAATTACTGAGGATTTTGTAAAGGCTCTGCCAAGAGGGCATTGAGAAAATGCACAGGATGCATTGAGGAGAAATCTGTTTCGAGTTCGGTGAGAAGACAGAATCACTAAGGATTCTGGAGAACTCTGCTAGGTAGGCATTGAGTTGGTGCAAGTGTGCATAGGAGGAACTCTTGTTTGAGTTCAAAGAGAAGAGAAGTGTCACAAGAGGAGACACTCACAGGGTTACTGAACACCCTGCAGACTTGGAAAAGCGTGCTTGAGTAGGAAGTTGCCAAAGGGCACTTACATCTCTTCAAGGAGAGAAAGGGACAGAGACACTTTGAGGTCAGAGTCATAGATAAGCTCAGAAGAGATAGCACCATTTCATGCAAAGGTCCTACAAGAGGTTGTAGAGTTCGAAGGAACCTTCTAGGTTCAGAGAAATAAAGCTCGGGAGGAGGAACACCTCTTAGAATATAGGCGAGAGCCGAGGTCATAGCCTTCGCAGCAGAGACAAAGGTCGAGGCCTTTTTGAGAAAGAAATATTCCAAGGAATAGGAAGAAGGGAATGCTTAGGAGGGAGCACAACTACCGTTAGATCAACTGGAGAGACAAGATCTAGACCGTCGAGTTCACGTCTAGAAAATAGGAGAAGAGAAACAGATTTGGGCCGTCATATCTAGTGCAAAGGGACGATAGCCATCGGATCCAGAGGAAGGTGCACAATATTTAACCTCTGGGAGGTCGCGCAGGAGAGGAGATGAAATGGACAGTGGAGATGCTTCGTGGAGAAGTGTGAAATGCCATGAGCTGTTAGATCTCGCAGATCAGAGAGAAGGTTAAGGGAGTGTCTTTCAACACCCTTAAGCTTAGGAGGGATAGTGACCATTGGATGAGAAGCAACAGGAGCTGTTGATTCCCCTTTGGAGTGGAATTTCAAAATTTCATCATTTTGGTAGTCCCGATGACAAGGAGCTGGGGCACTTTGCGTTGAAAACACTGAAGTCGTGAAACACGACATGTCTTTGGAGTTGAGCCCATTTCGTCATTTCGACATTTTGGGGTTCGGGAAGAAGAGGAGGCTGTGATTTTGGTATTGAGAGTTTCAAACTCCCGGTACATGAAATCCCGAAGAGCGAAAGGGGAAATTCTCGAAAGGTTGCGGGTCGGTGAAAATCCCAAAAGAACGTAAGCCGTTGGATTGAGGTAGGCTCACAACCATCGATCTTGCCAAAGGAAAAATTTTAGAGTTCAGGGAATGGAGTGACCAGTGGTTGGGGTCGCTGCATTTCAAACTCCCAGTTACCGAAATCCTGATACAACCAACACCATTGGATCAAGGGAGGCTCATAGCCATTGATCTTGGGTTTCGGGGTTTGAAGAGTCAAAAGAGTTGACTCTCTTGCATCGTTGAGTCGCGAAACACTAAAAGCGTCTCTTGGCTTGGTTGGAGATCATATCTGGTGATCAGGTGGAGGTGAAGACTCATGCCTAGTGCACGTTGTGCAGGTGGGGTTTTCTTGAAGGACCTGTGGATCAGATTCGTGGGGTTCTAGTGAGGGCCCAAAAGAACTATTTAAGTTCTACGAAATTCGAAGAAGACTGATCCTATGCGGATCTTGGCCTGAGGGTCAAAGATCTGCATCAGTTATGGTATCAAAGCCAATAGATTTACTATTTTCATATCACAGACAAGAGGAGGACTGTGAAGGGATACAGTCTGATACCATCAGGTGGTATCAAAGCTTGATTTTTTCTATATATTTTAGGCAAAGGGAGCTAGAGGAAAAGGATTAGTTTGATGCACATCAATTGTGGTATCAGAGCGGGAATTTGCTTGTATCCTACAGGCGAAAGGAAGATGGGGATACTCTCAGGTGTAGAGTGATCCATAAGTTTTCCAGGAGGGAAAATAAGAACAAGAAGATGGCTATTGAAGGCCATGGACGCGGTGGAAAGAAGAACCACCAGTAGCAGAGAAAAGATGAGATGGATGAAGCGCTCGCTGGGGTGAGGGCGAGGATGGAAGAGCTTGCACTACGAGTGCAGTAGAATGCAAAGACATATTGGGTGTATGAATGGCCTCTGAAGAGAAAAGGAACGTGGCTAGTCAAGAAATTGTTGGCCAAAAGACAACAAAGGTTGTTGAAGAGGTGGTTGAGGTATGTGAAATGCCTCAGGGCCACAGAGGAGATGCTTCATGCTTGTGAACCAGAAGCTGGGAGAAATCTCAGTGATGATGGAGAGGAGAGATCAAGCAGAGATCTCATAGACTGCCAAGTGGGCAGAGATGGGATTTCAAATTGCCAAGTGGGAAATGGAAAGAGATCAAGTGAAGGTCTCATATACTACCAGGAGGGTGGTGATGAAAGTTCAAATTGCCAGGAGGGCACTGAGATGGGATCAGCTGATCTCATAGACTGCCAGGTGGGCAGAGGAAGAGGAGAAACTCCATATTTCCAGGTGGGCAAGGGAGAGCATATGAGGCCATGTGAGAGTCTCATGAACTCAGAGGTGAGTTCATATCAATAAGGAGAGATTATAGAGGAAGATTAGAAGAGAATTCTGATGATTGGGGGAATAGAGGTATTCTGGCCACATCACCTAAGAAAAAAATTGTGCTGCCGATGCAACAACAGTAGAAGGACATCCATTTGTGACTGTCAGGGAGAAAGAAGAACCGGAGAAGACACCAAAATATGCCCTAGTAGAAGAAGAGCATGCAGATAAGATGCTCACTCCATGGGAGATGGAGTTGGAGATGCTGGAGGATTGGTTGAACCATCTAATGCTAGTAGATGAATGTCATGAGGAGATAGTCATGCAGATGATAGCAGAGGAGCATTCCAAGGAATCACTCAAACTTTTCAACCAGGGAGATGAACAGATGATAACTGCAGTGCCGAGGCATGCAACAGAAGATGAAGGAGAATTCCAGTCTCAGGAGTAGCTGGAGGAAGCTGGAATTCAACCAACACAAGGGGAAATGGCAGAAGAAAGTCTGTCAGAGTAGATGACTGAACAACAGATCAATCAAGAAGATAAGACTGTAGAGATGAATTTTGCAGCAGGGTGGCAAGTTGAGGTCACAGAGGAAGAAGATGGCATGGGATATCTAGTTGATCTACCCATTTGCAGGGAAGAAGTGTAGTGGAGCAGGTTGCAAAAGGAGAGCCATCCCTGGGAGTAGCTGGACGAGATAATTGAGGAGATCATAAGGATGATGATAATATCAGCAGAAGTGGTCAGGAAAAGGAAGCCGAGCAGAGGAGAACCTGCCATAGCAACAGGGCAACAGATGCAGCAACAACAACGAAGTAGTGGAGCAGATGGACAACTCCAAAGAACTATTTGGGATCCAGGGCAATTTCTACAACCATGCTGGGAAGCTCATGAGCAGGAGCTCATGAATTTTTCACAGTAGAGGAGTATGATGCAGGAGCATCACTCCAACCCAGCTACGTGCCAGCTAGCCAACCCATCAAGCACACGTTCAATGGAGAGGAGAGGTGCAACCCTCTCACTTTCAAATTTGAAATTTGAAAAATTGTATTAAATGTTTGTAAGGACAGAGAGCCAAAATCCATGCATGTGCGCAGGCTTTAGATAAAGGTTTTCTTAAATAGTGGTAAGGTTGAGATATAGATCCGATTCGGACTAGACAACCATTCAATGTAATTGAATGTAAATTAATGAGAATTGGTGAGATGGAGGAAAGAGCTCAAGGAGCCCCTCTTTGTAAAAATATCTTCTTTGAATCTAGGTAGAGTAAGAGAGGCATAGAAGAACAAAGAGAATAGGGAGAAGAGAGGAAGTCGTGACTCTGTTGTAGTCCGAGCTCACATTGTAAAGAGGCATTTCATATTAATACAATCATAGTAGTTTTTCCTGCATGTTGTTGTTCATGTGTTTGTGAGTTCATGAATGAATGTCTTTATGTGTTGATGATATGTTGTAGATGTATGTTAGATGTACATTTGCAGGGATAGATAGATTTTCCTATCTGATAGTTCTTTGATTTCAGGTTTGGATTCTTTGTGGTTTCATGCAAGAGTGCATGACAGGGTACTGTAGTCTTTGAAAACCAGTGCAAGAGTGCACTTCTGAATTCTGCGGAATTTCAGACAAAGATGTGCCAGGACGGCGCACCAACTGAAGTAATTGACTCAAGGAGGAAGCCTCAAGGTTGTTGAACACCTTGAAAGAGAAAATTGTGTAGAGGAGAGCACACTGAGGAGAAGCAGAATTGTTGAGGATTCTATAAAGGCTCTTCCAGGAGGGCATTGAGAAAATGCACAGGATGCATTGAGGAGAACTCTATTTCGAGTTCGGTGAGAAGATAGAATCACTGAGGATTCTGGAGAACTCTGCCAGGTGGGCATTGAGTTGGTGCAAGTGTGCATAGGAGGAACTCTTGTTTGAGTTCAGAGAGAAGAGAAGTGTCACAGGAGGAGACACTCACAGGGTTACTGAACACCTTGCAGACTCAGCAAAGCGTGCTTGAGCAGGAAGTTGCCAGAGGGCACTTACATCTCTTCAAGGAGAGAAAGGGATAGAGACACTTTGAGGTCAGAATCACAGATAAGCTCAGAAGAGATAGCACCATTTCATGCAAAGGTCCTGCAAGAGGTTGCAGATTTCAAAGGAACCTTCGAGGTTCAAGGAAATAAATCTTAGGAGGAGGAATGCCTCTTAGAATATAGGTGGGAGCCGAGGTTACAGGCTTCATAGTAGATACAAAGGCCGAGGCCTTTTGGAGTAAGAAATATTCCAAGGAATAGGAAGAAGGGCATGCTCAGGAGGGAGCATAGCTGCCGTTAGATCAGCTGGAGAGACGAGATTTGGACCGTTGAGTTCATGTCCATACAATAGGAGAAGAGAAACATATCTATGTCGTTAGATCTAGTGCAAAGGGCCGATAGTCATCGGATTCGGAGGAAGGCACATGGATTTTAACCTCTGGGAGGTCACATAAGAGAGGAGCTGAAACAAAAGGTGGAGACACTTCGTGGGGAAGTGTGAAATGCCATGAGTCGTTAGATCTTGAAGATCAGAGAGAAGGTTAAAGGGAGTGTCTTTCAACACACTTAAGCTCAGGAGGGATAGCGACTATTGGATGAGAAGCAATAGGAGTCGTTGATTCCCCTTTGGATTGGAATTTTGACATTTTGACATTTTGGGGTTCGACATTTCGGTAATCCCAATGACAAGGAGCTGGGGCACTTTGTGTTGAAAACCCCGAAGTTGTGAAACACAACGTGTCTTTGGAGTTGAGCCCATTTCGGCATTTCGACATTTCAGGGTTCGGGAAGCAGAGGAGGCTGTGATTTTGGTATTGAGAGTTTCAAACTCCCGGTACGTGAAATCCTGAAGAGAGAAAGGGGAAATTCCCAAAAGGTTTCGGGTCGAAAAAAATCCCGAAAGAATGTAAGCCGTTGGATTGAGGTAGGCTCACAACCATTAATCTTGCCAAAGGTGAAATTTCGAAGTTCGGGGAATGGAGTGACCAATGGTTAGGGTCGTTGCATTTCAAAATCCCGGTTACCGAAATCTCGATACAGCCAGGACCATTGGATCGAGGGAGGCTCATATCCATCGATCTCGTCTAAAGGAGTGATTTCAGGTTTTGGGGTTTAAAGAGTCAAAAGACTCGACTCTCTTGCAGCGTTGAGTCGCGAAACGCGAAAAGCGTCTCTTGGCTTCATCGGAGATCATATCTGGTGATCGGGTGGAGGTGAAGATTCATGCCTGGTGCACATTGTGTAGGTGGGGTTTTCGTGAAGGACCTGCAGATCGAATTCATGGGGTTCCAGTGAGGGCCCAAAAGAACTATTTCAGTTCTGCAAATTCGAAGAAGACCGATCCTGTGCAGATCTTGGCCCGAGGGTCGAAGATCTGCATCATAATGGCACTACTCTGGAGCTCGAACAGGATCTTGAAGAAGAATGGATCCGTTACACTCAGAATTTAACTGGATCAGGAATCTACCTCCTGGAGCGGCCAGACTCCCTCATCTGGATGGGAGGGGACAATACCGAGATTTTCACAGTAAAAAACACATACTATGAGGTAGTTGCAAAATTATGGAGAAAACAGGATGAAGCCTGGCGCAACAAGTTATGGAAGGGGGACTATCCCATGCATATTAATCTCTTCAACTAGCTCTTGACAGAAAACAAAATTCTTGTTTGGGATAACCTACAGACCCGTGGCTGGGCGGGCCCTAACCGCTACATTCTATGCAAATTGGAAAGTGAATCAATCCAACATCTATTTATGCGTTGCAAGTTTTTCTGCTTGGTCTGGAAACATATCACAGTTGTTTTAAATCTAGTCGAGATCTGGATAGGTACCTCGGTGCTTCAATGCTTTATAAACTAGCTAGCCTCCAACAAAAACTATCCGACGCTGCCAGCCTATCTTTGTTGGAACATATGGAATGCCAGAAATGCAACTCTCTTTGAAGAGAGGTCCCCTTCAATCCCCAGGGTGGTAAACAACATATTCGCAGAGGTGGCCACACCTGGACTTCAAGCCAAAGATCTGCCCATTCGCAGAACAAAATTAACTCTTCCAACTGACAGAGCAATATGATGGTTTGACAGAGCTTCACAACAAGGAGGCAATCTCTGCGGGGCGGGGGGGAAATCCTCTTAAACTCTCACTCTTTTATCCATTGGACTCTCAATTGTGGACAAGGCACTAACACGAAGTAAAAACTTATGGGGGCGCGGGATTCTGTCGTCTTATCTCAAAGACTAGACATCAACTAGATGTTATTACTTGGTGACTCTAAATTCATTATTTACTGGCTCAACGGACAGGATGATCTCCAGGCGACAGCACCAGAGTGTTGGAAAGAAAGAACACAAGAAGAAACAAGACACATAAAGAGTCTTCTTTCTCTCACATCTACCGGGAAGATGAAAGACAATAGGGACACAGACACCCTATTAAAAAAGGCATTGTCAATGCCCCTAGGCCAAATTCGATATTCACAGTGGGAGGAAGGCAACGAAGGTCCCTCTATCTCGCTAATTCTATGAAGAATGTGGTCTCAAAACCAGTTTTTTGCTATCTATTTTGGTTTTGTTGTTGATAAACTTATAGATCCGAGACAGGAAGTTTATTAGAATGGACAAAAATTATCCATATCAAGTTACAGCGTGAAAATAAAATCACTATCATTATAAGAATTTTGATTAGAATATAATACTTGAATATACATTTGTATATCCTTTTGAATATAAAGAGAATTTTTCCCGTGGAAAAAAACCATAAGAATATTGCACAGGGAAGTGTATGTCTAGGAGTGAAACTCTTGTTGATTGGTTGGTATTATTCGACAATTACTTTGATGGTAGATATAACTATAGCATGTCCCGAATATGGAAGTTAAATGAAGGCACATGAATTGGCAGAAATGGATATGAATGGTGTGAATGGCATTTGGATTTACCCAAGGGTATTGTTATCTGTCAAATGTGGGTAAACAACAGTCGATGCATACTCTGGAATTACATGGAAATGAAACTACATAGATGCAATGATGACAGAATATTAATGCGGACAATTTCATTACCAACGATCTATCCAAAAAGGAGACCTAGTGGCATTCTAGAAGCCTATGAATCCAACAACGTTTGGCGGCCTTAGTTACTACCTATTACTATAAGTTATTTTAACTTTTATTATTGTTATTGATCAATCCAATAGTCTTTATTTTTTTATCAACTTAAATTTATGTTTAAATCTATAAACTTCTTTGGTTAAAAGGATTTTCTTGGATGTTCTATCATTAAGTGTTAGACTTCTTTTTGGGCAGGTTTTGCTTCAACGTTTCACTGGATCTTTCGTATTTCACCCACCAGGTAGCTAAGATTTCAAACTAGGGTTCAACTTAAGAATCTTAAAGATGTCAGTTCATAAAACCATGCATAGCCATGCTGCTGAATTGATTTCAAACAAGGCTTTTGCACCAAGGATTCCAAGTTAGAGTCATTGAAAGCAATGCGATTCAAAATCAAACCCATGTGGTTATGAGGCCAAAGTAATTACATTAACATTTTAATTTTTTGGATTTAAGAACAAAACCATTATATTTTAAGTTAGATTTGTATTGGATCTTATGTTAACATTCTCTTAAATTCAATGACAAAATCAAGATTAATTACTTATGAATATTTATTTGCTTCTATGGGATAATCATTACTAAAATATGGATATTTCAATGTTTTTTTTTTCATATTTAAATTTAGAATACATGATCTTGGTTCATATTATTATGATTGGAGATTTTAAATATGGATATTTCTTTGTTTTTCTTTTTATATTCAAATTCATAATATATTGTTTTGGTTCAGATTATTATGATTGGAAGTTTAAAATATGGACATTTCAATGTTTTGTTTATTATATTCAAATTCACAATATATTATCTTGGTTCATATTATTATGATTGGAGATTTGTTTTTCTTTTTATATTCAAATTCAGAATATATTATCTTGGTTCAAGTTATTATGATTGGAGATTTAAAATATAGATATTTCATTGTTTTGTTTCTTATATTCAAATTTAGAATATATTATTTTGGTTCATATTATTATGATTTTCAGATTATTATGATTAGAGATTTAAAAGATGGACATTTCACTGTTTTGTTTCTTATATTAAAATTCAAAATATATTATCTTGGTTCATATTATTATGATTGGAGATTTGTTTTTCTTTTTATATTCAAATTCAGAATATATTGTCTTGGTTCAGGGTATTATGATTGGAGATTTAAAATATGGATATTTCACTGTTTTGTTTCTTATATTCAAATTCAGAATATATTATTTTGGTTCATATTATTATGATTGGAGCTTTATTTTTATTTTTATATTCAAATTCAAAATATATTGTTTTGGTTTAGATTGTTATGATTAGAGATTTAAAATATGGATATTTCACTGTTTTGTTTCTTATATTCAAATTCAAAATATATAATCTTGGTTCATATTATTATGATTGGAGATTTGTTTTGTTTTTTATATTCAAATTCAGAATATATTGTCTTCGTTCAGGTTATTATGATTGGAGATTTAAAATATGGATATTTCATTGTTTTGTTTCTTATATTCAAATTCAAAATATATTATTTTGGTTCATA
>JZKD02S0026704.1:151598-166750 GCA_000966675.3 Picea glauca | reverse complement strand
AGATTAGATACATACAATGACAATATGGGAGGATTTCCAAACTCAAACATGACTCACACAATCAATTCCACAATCAAACAACAATCCTATAGAATAATTAATGTGAATGGGGAAGGCAATGACAATATGGGAGGGTTAGACTAGATGCTTACAATGATGACCAAACCATTAAGGCCTATGTAGAAGCTAAATCCGAAGAAACCAAGTAATTTAAATCCCAAGCAACTAAGTATGCAAACGAGTTGGTGAGGTGAGGAGCCAAAAAAAATAATTTCAAATAAAGCACATGCATTATAGAACATGCACACTGTAGCAATCCCGTCGTTATGACAACCAACAACGTACAACATGTCAATTTTTTTTTCTTTTTCTTTTAGTGCTACATTAGGAAATTTGAACAACAATCTAACATGGAGGGCTAGTAATCATTCAAAAACACATCATAGACCACCTTACATCCTAGGTGCAATGCAATAACAGTTATTCGTGGCGCGAATCCAAATCGAAGTGTGCAATCACACGTCAAAATAAACTTGCATTTCACGTAAGAGAATAAAATATGAAATCATCAACACTACACCAAAATTCAATGCATGCAAGGAGTTTAATTACTCAAATAGTTGTACAACACATTAATGAATTTCGCGTGAGCATTCTATTCAATTAGTCCATTATATACATCAATGATTTAGGTGCATAAGAAAATAATTAATAATTATATCGTTCGTTGAACAAGATTAAGGGCACAATAGTAACCAATTGTTAATTTGATCAAGCATCACCAAATCCAAGCCTCGATAATAATATAACTAAAGACACATCATACATGATCAATTAGTGGCTCAAGGAAATGGTTAAAAATGCATAAATCTATTATTACATGAAATCCATTCGCGGAAGAACCCTAAGATATAAACCATCATTACATTGGCTTCCATTACGTGAAAAAATGAAATGGCCCAACAATTATTCATACTTCATAATATTTAAATTCGCACTAGTGGATTATTTCTAATCCCAACCGACACACCCTAAATTCAAGGGCGCAACAAAAACTAGTTGTTAATCTAACTCACATTAACTAATTTAATGGCACAAGTGAAAGGTGTTAGATCAACATACATTATAGAATAAATTAGAATGCACAAGAGGGATAATGTCTATATCAAGCATGCTTGTTACATTAAGATATAAGGCACGCAAGGACTAAGGTCCAACAAAATTTCCTTCCACAATAAATATTGTGCGCGCAGGTGATCTAAGAAAAGTATACAATTAGAGAAAAACAACTATAATTAATGGCATAGGGGTAAGAAATTACATAGTCATCCAATCATCTCATTTAGTGGCACAAGAGAATCTTCAGTTTTAATTCCACAACACAAGGATAAGTAACTCAATAATCAGTCTTAAGTCCTATTAGTTCAAGGCTTAAGGGGAATCCATCTTATTTAATTCATGGCGCATAGGAATCCATCATTATTCTTGGGTACATCCTAATGAAGAGATCAATCCAATATTAACAAGTGGTGATATTTTTACAATCAAAGGTAATGCAATAAATAAATATAATTGAATACATTGTCATCACAATAATTTGAATTGAGTTTAGATGTGACAAACTTAATTAGCATTTAGGGTTTCTGAAGTTCATTGGGAAATTGGGATAAAAAAAATATAAAAAAAAAATGGAAAGCATGAAACAATAAACAATTCCATACACAGTATAATGTCCCTCTTGACCAAAATTGAGGGTGGAAGTGGACACAAGGGCAGACAACAACATCCAATGGTGATATAAAATCTCAATTCCTGAGTAGATAACAAGCAGAGAAACAAGGGTACTAGTGGCATGGGATTCCTCCATACGAAAGGAAGTTTTCCATTCTCCCAAAAAAAAATGCAGAGAAAAAGGGGACACGATCCAGAATTGAATTTAAAAGAAGAGATGAATTCATTTGCCTTCCAGAATGAAATTCATGCTGCCACTTTAATTTAATGTAAAATCTTGACAGAGAACAATCAACACAGAGGTTACTCCTGTGAATTCTCTGAGGGAAATCAGAAACTGTGGAGCATTATCCTATGGGCGGAATGGAAGGGACTCAGGGTTATGGACAACAATCACAGTGTTCAGGCAAGGAAAATTGCCAAGGAGAATTCCCATGGTCGAGTGAAATCTTAGGTGAGATGCACAGATTATTCAAAGGGAAAAATGTGCATGATGAGTACAGTAGCGTTGAGCATCTTTCATTCTGCATGATTAAATATCAATGCTTAGTAAAAATGCCAGGGGATGTGTAGAAAATCATGGGGTAGTTAAATCAAATGGAAAACACAGGGATTGAATAGCAACAGTTGGGCAGTTTAATCAAATGGGAAAAAAAACACAGGTGGCCCTTTCCCCACTCTGGGCAGCTCGTGAGAAAAGAGAATGCAAGGATTTTTATTTATGAAATCGCAGCCATAAACATCCAATGATAAAATGTTTTCATTAAAATTCAGACATACTTCCAGTCATAAACATTTTCATTAAAATTCATAGACATACTTCCAGTCATTAAAATTCATAGACATACTTCCAGTCATAAAGCGTTTCCATTATAAAATCACAGACACAACTTCCAGTAATAAAAAAATTTCATTAAAAATATAGCAGACAGAACTTCCAATAATAACATGTTTTCATTCAAAAAAATTGCAGACATCATCTTCCAGCCATAAAACGTTTTCATTGTAAAATCACACACAAAACTTCCAGTAATAAAACTATTTCAATATAAAATCGTAGACAAAACTTCAATAAGTCTATCCAATGCCAGAATACCAAATGGAAAAATGCAGACACGAGATTAAATCATTTTTCCAGCCAGAATACCCATCCAACGCAGACAACAATGAGAGAGCGCAAGGACCCAAAGTAAAAGGTCATGGAATGGTTGCAGGGATAACCAACACTACGCAAGAATTCCATACACATAGACACTTTTTGCTAGAAGGCGCAAACAACAATCGACCAAGGACGATAACAGAGGTAGATGGCTAACGCGATCATCCTTCTCTCATCATCCTCGCACATAAAAGCATGGCTTTGAGATTCATAGGTATTTTAACGCTAAGGAGACAGCCGTAGATCAGGCTCCTGACCGAATTCTTAGGCGAGGACTGGTGAGCTAGGGACGAAGGCTAAACCACCATGAAGGTCATAAACAACACAGCAAGGTGGTCACAACATGCCGGAAAACGAAGGTCATGGGAAATCAATCAACCAATCAATCAACTAGGCTATAAAAATTTCAATCATGAAACTAGACAACTAGTTTACCTACCCTGTAAACTTGCAGATCCAAATCATAAATCCTATAACAATCTACCAATCAAACAAAGAAAGCATACCATTTCCTGTTCACCCTCTCCGAGTGTCATCCACGCGCTCCGTGCAACTCCCTCTCGCCGACCGTCGAGACTTCATCGGTACCTCCCAGCCAATGCTAGGGGTACTCTTCTTCCCCCTTAGCCCCTCGAGCCGCAAAGGGGCCACACACACACTATCCAGAGATTTAGACAAGCACCCAGCTCACCTCACAAGGTTGAGCTACCAGTCCTCACCGAGTTGGGTATCCCAGCCCCCACAAGTTAAATCAGTGAAGTAGATATTTCTGTAGCGTAACATTACGCAACAGAAGGTGATCCTTCATCCTTCTCCTTCCTTCATTTTATAGAGTTTCAAACTTCCTTTCTTTCCTAAAATCTCATTTAATTAAAGTTTTTAAAAATAAATTCCCAAAATTCTTCTCCGTACAAGTGTCACCCATCCCCTTCATTACTGCATTATTTAATTTCTTTAATTAATTAATTATCTTAATTCCCTCACCCACCTAGAGTTACTCCTAGAATTACTCCTAGGTGTCCCCAAATTCCCTTACAGGTTTTAAAGGCTTTCCCTATTATGAAATTGCTAATTCAGTTTAAAATTAGAAAGCTCTTAAATGGTAGATTCTTTACTAAGTTGACTTTCCACTTTTTCCCTTAAGTTCCCCTTTTCCCTTTTTATGTTACCTCTTTTCCCTAGTTTCCTAATTTTTTTATTTTCCCTCTTTCCCCTTTTTACTTAGAACTCAAAAAGGCAGGTGTGAAAATTAACCCTTTTTCCCTTGTCTTATTTAATTAGTATATTTTAATTTATTAAGGTAATAAAACAATTAATTCCCTTTTTAAATTTTAATCCAACATAATTTTTTAGAAACAATTCATTTTTTACTCCTTTCATGTTACAATATTTAACGAAGATCATATTTATTATTCATGTGGATTTATTTTTATTATCATTATTATTATTATTATTATGAGAGATAAAATTTTACCACTAGCATAGCTTAGACTTAGGCCTTAAATTTCGTACTGGGCGACATTTAATTAGGGAAATTGTTTTTAAAAAAAATTACTTGACATGTTATTCATCTTAAGGCCATCTAGGTTCATCCCTCTATCATCAACAACGCGACATGCCCTTCAGGACGCACTAGGTGCTCCAAGGGTGCCACTCACTTCATCTGTTCCCTTGCACGATGTGCCCTTCAGGATGCACCACATGCTCTAAGGGTGCCACTCGCCTCTTGACTGATTTGGTAGAAATCAATAACCCCTGGAGTCAACACTCCATCAAGTGAA
Organism: Picea glauca; assembly: GCA_000966675.3. Taxonomy (NCBI): domain Eukaryota; kingdom Viridiplantae; phylum Streptophyta; class Pinopsida; order Pinales; family Pinaceae; genus Picea; species Picea glauca. The sequence goes on along the minus strand of JZKD02S0026704.1, from coordinate 162,079 downwards.
CTTGTGGGAGACTAAGCGCTTCTAAGGAATACGGCCCCTGCCTTATTGCATGCCCCTTAGAATCATCGTGAGTGACTGTCGTAGTCTGCCCTCACGGCATCGTGGGTCCTCTCGAACTAGGTAATCGTTAACCTATAGTTTGAGCCACGGTGAGAGTGCTAGTAGGTTGTGGTAGGGATGCTGTCCACACGTCTCCGAGTGCAGACTACAATTGTCCCACTGGACCTTTACCTGATCTACCGTTCGACATCATAGCTATCGAACACGATGATCCAAGATGTGGACCGGCTCAGCTGTGAGTGCTCCCTCATCCAATACCTGCAAGTAACTCACGTCGATAACATGTGTAGGATCACTAATATAATGTCTCAAAACAGATACATGAAAAACATCATGCATACGCCTCAAAGAATCAGGCAAGGCTAGTTGATAGGCCACGAGCCTCTTTCTCTCCACAATTTCGAAAGGTCCCATGATCCTAGGAGAGAGTTTATCTCCCTTCCCAAACTTGATCAAACCCTTATGCGGTTTAACCCACAAGAAGACTCGATCGTTGACCTCATAACTACGGTCGACACGACGTGCATCGGCATAACTCTTCTGTTGATATTGCACTTATTTAATCCTTTGTCTTATTTTTTGCATTTGCTCTTCCATTTCTTGGATCACTTCTGGTCCCACCAGGACCCTATCCTCAAGCTGATCCCAACTCAAAGGCATTTGACATGGTCGCCCGTAAAGAAACTTGAAAGGCTCCATATTAATGGTGCTTTGGTAACTGTTGTTGTAAGCGAACTCCACTAGTGGTGAGAATTCTTCCCAATGCTTTTGTTGGTCCATTACGTACATGCGCAACATGTCCTCCAAGGTCTGGTTCATTCGTCTAGTCTGCCCATCAGTCTCCGGGTGATACGTAGTACTAAAGTTAAGTTGGGTTCCCAAGGCCTCTTGGAAACTCATCCAAAATCATCTCGTAAACACCAATCCTCGATCGGATACAATCCTCTTAGGCACGCCATGCAGCCTCACAATCTCACTGATGAAAACTCTAGCTATGTCAGGTGCCTGATGCATTGTACGCAAAGGAATAAAGTGAGAACTCTTCATCAGAGTGTCTACTACTATGAAAATCGAGTCATGTCTCATTGCCGTCAGTGGCAATCCAACAATAAATTCCATTGAAATAACCTCCCATTTCGATTCTGGAATAGCGTGTGGTTGTAGTAATCCTGCTGGGTGTCTATGTTCAGCCTTTACCTGCTGACATTCTAGACATCTGGCCACATAGTTGACTATGTCTACCTTCATTCCCTTCCAGAAGAATAAGGGTTTAAGTTCTGCCCTCATCTTCGTGACTCCCAGGTGAGCCATGTAAACTGCTCTATGAGCTTCGCTCAGGATCAACATCCTCAACTTGTCATTTGGAGGTAAGTAGATTTGATTTTTAAACCTCAATAAACCATCGCCATCAAAAGAAAATCCTTCAAATCGTGGTACCATCATTGTGTTTTGTCTGATAAAAGCCTCAACCTCTTTGTACCAATCATCATCACGCTGTAAAGTTAGAATCTTTTCATGTAGATTCATCTAAAGAGGCAACACTGAAAAGATGCACGGTCTTCGACTCAATGTGTATGCCACTTGGTTCACCATCCCTTTTATCTAAGTAATCTCAAAATTGTACTTGCTAAGCAATTCCGACCAACGTCGTTGTTGTGCGTTCAGGTTGCTTTGCGTAAATATGTGTTGTAGTCCACAATGGTCAATCTTTAGTTCAAATTTTCATCCAACAAGGTAGTGTCTCCAAACCTTCAAGGCATATACGATGGCTAACAACTCCAAATCGTGTGTCGCGTATTTCTCCTCATGCCTTCTCAGTTTCCTCGAAATGTAAGCGATCACTCGTCCGTATTGCATCAAGACTCCACCTAATCCTTCCTTGGATGCATCAGTGCATACCAAGAAGTCTGTGTCCATGTCAAGGACCTTTAGTATCGGTGATATTGTCAACAAATCCTTGAGCCTCCGAACTGCTTCCACGCATTTCTCGGTCCAAACAAACTTCTTGTTTTTCTTTTGCAATTTTGTGATTGGATTTGCTATCTTCAAAAACCCCTTGATGAACCATCGATAGTATCCTGCTAAACCCATGAAGCTACGCACCTCTGGGACATTCGTCGGTGTAGGCCTTACCTTGGCTGGATCTATGATGATGCCTTCACCGGAGATGACATTCCCTAAGTAGCGAATCTTCGATTGATAAAAAGAGCATTTGGACAACTTCCCATACAATTTATGCTCTTGCCAACACTGTAGTACCAAGTGAAAGTGCTCGTCATGCTCCTCCATTGTCCGAGAGTAGATCAAAATATCGTCAATGAATAATTGGATGAACTTATCCAAGTACTCGTGGAACACCCCATTCATCAAACTCATAAATACCCCTGGGGTGTTTGTCAGTCCAAATGGTAAAACAGTAAACTCATAATGTCCAAACCTCGTCTTAAAGGTGGTCTTAGGGACGTCATCTTCCTTAATTCGTAACTAGTGATACCCTGATCGCAAATCAATCTTGGAGAACATCGTCACACCCTTCATTTGATCAAACAGATCATCAATTCTCAGCAATAGATACTGATTCTTGATCGTGGCCTTGTTCAGTTGACGGTAGTCAATGCAAAGCCTCCATGATCCATCCTTCTTTCGTATGAAAATAAAAGGTGCACCCTACGGTGACACACTAGGATGTATCAGTCCCAGTTCCAGCAACTCCTTCAGTTGCATTTTCAACTCTTGTAACTCCGAGGTCGACATCCGATAAGGCATTCTTTCTATTGGTTCAGTCCCCAGTTTTAGGTCTATGGTAAAATACAATTCCCTCTCTGGTGGCATGCTAGGTAACTCCTCCAGAAACATGTCCGCAAACTCTCTCACCATTGGAAGGTGTTCTAGACCTTCCACTACCCCCTTCTCGTTTAACACAAGGATCACATAAAGCTTGCACTCCTTGCGCATGCTCTTTCAAAGTTGAAAGGAAGAGATAAACCTTAGGGAAACTCCCTGGTTTCGTCCTACAATCACACGTCTCTGTCCCTCATCATCGACCAAGCTCAATCATTTCATCTTACAGTTGAGTATCACCTCATGTGCTTCCAACCAGTCCATACAAATCATGACATCATAAGATCCTAGGATCGTGACGTACAGGTTGGTCCTTGTGACAAACTCTCCTAGGTTAAGGATACATCTTGTAACCTTTCCTCCAACCTTCTGTTTGGCTCCCGAATCCATCTCTACAAAGCTAAACTCATCCTGTTCGACTGGATTTACCTTAATCCTTTTTAGCGCTGCACCAGAAATGAAACTATCGGTAGCATCGGGATCTATCAAAATACTAAGGGTATGGTCAGCAATGGTACATGTCATATCGAGCACCATTGACTGATGCTCTCCCTGGCGGTTATTCACCACTACATGAATCCGATGGGCCTTGCCCATATCTCCCATGGTTGTGGGTCTGACCGATCCGGATGCTCTAGTCCTCTCCATAGGGTAGTCGCGCTAGTAGTGTGGCACCCCACACGTCCAACACCCCTTCTTCGGCTCAGTATTCCTGGTACCCTAAGTAGAAGATGATGGCCCACTAGCCTAGAATCTTGGTTTGATCTGCTGAATAGGCCTAAACTATTGTTGATGCAGTCGACGTTGTTGTTAATGCTATGTTCCTTGATAAGGTGTCCGTTGTTGAGGCATCAATCATCGAGGTGTAGTGAAAGTGGATCCCCTCTGGAAGCCATGATATCCTGGCCTATGTCTGGTTGGTGTCTGATGTTGTTGTGCTCCAGATGACACCTGCCCTGCTGGTCTCTCTGGAGTCCTGGTCTGACCCCCGCTGATAATCTCCTCCTCTACTATGAGGGCCTTCTGGATGACATCAAGTAAGGTTTGACGCATCAAAATCCTGACCTTTACACATATGATGTCATTAAGGCCGAACACAAACCTATTGACCTTAAGTTTCTCAGTGTTAAGGTGCAGAGCATACCAGAGAAGCTCCATAAAATGAGCCCCGTACTCAGGCACCGTATGACCTCCCTGTCATAATGTGTTGAACTCATTGAGATGACGTTGATCCAGGTGGATATCGATGGCCAACCACCTTTTCCAGCTGGCTCAAAACAAATTTCTAGCCATTTTGATAATTTACTATTTTTAGCAGTATTTTGGGTCCTGAACTTCTGGAGCCGTTTTGAGGCCCTAAACGATGTTTTTTGGGGTATGTTGCGATCTTAAAATTTCATCATGAAATTTTGTGCAAATGTTGTAGTCCTCGGATAGATATTTCCAATGGGCTATCATACGCCTAAAATGGAGATCATATGCAAACGTTACGACCCCGGGAAGTTGATGTACTGACTTACCCAAACGGGGCCCACATGACTTTTGGCGTTTCATCTCCTACAGTTAGGTTTTTGGATGTTTAGGGTTTTTGAAACTCCTGTTTATTTTAAAAATGCCTTGAGAGCCTCATTGTAATCATCTTCTTGTGAATGAGCGTAGCTGACACATCTCTTCTCAGAGATAAGCCACCACCATTCCAGCAAGTTTGTTTTCCGCTTCATTTTACAGTTTCAGCTTATTTCCTTATTGAATAGAAAACCGGTTTTACTATATCTTTGTTATTCTGTGTTAAGCATCTGGTAATAATCTGTAGTCATTTCATTCTGCTCATAAAATCTGGATCAGTGGTATCATAGCGGTCTTCTCCTTGTTGTCTTAATTCATGTCCCCAATGAGGTCAGAGTACAAAGATTTGGGTCTCGAGCTTGTTTCTCTTGAGGAAAAAATCTCTCGCACACCAAAGCGACCTCTCATGGAAGGAGAAAATAAAGATGATGGGACATGAGATCCTTTCAAACTATTGATTGAGGAAGCCCTCACACAAAATAAGAACGAGATGATGGATAATTTTGTGCAAATCCTTCGACGATTAACAACAGGCGATGCATCTTCTTCGAGCGGAGGCACCGCCCCCTTCAAGGTACAAATAAACTTTTATATTCCTATATTTGAATCTCAGATAGACATAGATGTTGTAGACAAGTGGATGAATCTACTAGAAGGGTATTTCTCTCTCCATAACTTTTCGAATAGAGAAAAGATACTTTTGCGCTCCTCAAAGTTGTTCCCCATGTCAAAGATTGGTGGGAAACTTTCTGTGAGCAAAAGGAAACAGAGGAACCTTCATTATTTATAGTCATAGCCACCTGGGAATCCTTCAGGGATGTTATTAAGGAACAATACTACCATGTCAGAAGTTATGACGACTTGTATACCAAATGGACCACACTGCGGCAAGAAAGAGACCAAGCAGTGCCAGATTTCACAAATATCTTCCATACCTTGCGCACCAAGTTGGGTATCAAATATTTGGAGAGACATCTGGTGCTCAAGTATCGCGGTGCTCTACATAGATACATCCAGACAGAAATGGAATTTTTGGACATCTCATCCTTGGGCGTGACCTACCAATATGTTGTCAAAATCGAGCAGAAGCTCAAACAAAAGACACGACAATTTGGGTCGGGGAACCCCGCACAACAAAAGCCAGGAAAGGGCGGCCCCAACCCACAGAACAAAGGATAGAGAAAAGATGCATAGTATCAGGACAACCAGTCCAAGCCCCAAGTAAAGAAGGACACCGAAAAGACAAAGAAAGATACTGAGAAGTGGTGCGACTTCCATAAGAGCCCTTGGCATAACATTGTTGACTGTCGCTCAAAGAAGACGCTGGTGGCTGAAGTGAAAGCCTCTGAATCAAATGCAGGTTCTGACTCTGAGTCAAAACCAGAAAGGGGAAGAAGGATCGTTGAAGCAGAACCCAATGCCACCGTTGCTACCACCAAGCTCCAGCATGGTGAACCAGATGAGCCATAAGAAGGAGAGCGCCTCTTCCATTCCTAGATGTCGGTAAAAGGCACCCCACTGCACTTCATTGTTGATAGTGGTAGCCAGAAGAACCTCATCTCAGCAGAGGTTGTCAAGCGGCTGGCCCTGCCAACAACGCCACACCCACAACCCTACACCATTGGATGTCTCTGCCAAGGAAGCGATCTTCACGTCAGCCAATAGTGTCGACTGTCATACGACATCAAGCCCTTCAAAGATGAGGTATTGTGTGATGTTTCTCCTCTCCAAGTTTGTGATGTTCTTTTGGGCCAACCTTATTTAAAGAAACATCATGCTATATATGAGTCTAGGCCTCGTAGTGTTATTATTACTTTGAACAAGAAATTGTACAGTATAACCGAGGCTGTCCCACCTAGTGCTATTTCCTTGATCTCTATTAAGCAATGCAGGAAGGTCATCTCTCAGATGGGGAAGTTTTTCTTCTTCGTGATCTGCTCTCAGAATGAGAGAAAAATCACAGCCACATCTAGGATCTCTGCGGTTGACCTCTCCACACAGCAGAAGCAAGTAGATAAGGTCCTGGAAGAATACTCTGATATCTTCTCCTCGCCTACCAGGGTACCTCTGCACTGCCAGGTCAAGCACCCCATCGATCTGACCCCCGGCATACCACTGCCCAATGGGCCAGTCTATCATCGCTATCTGTTAGAGAATGAGGAGATCAAGTGACAGATCGAAGAATTTATCCAGAAGGGGCACATCCATCCTAGCTCATCACCTTGCGAAAGCCCAATCGTGTTGGTACAGAAGAAAGATGGAACCTAACGACTTTGCATTGATTATCGGTCTCTGAATAAAATCACAGTCAGAAGACAGTACCTGATTCCCCGAATCGACAACCTCCTTGATGGACTCATGGGGGACAAATACTTCGATAAGATTGATCTGAAGTCTGGCTACCACCAGGTCCTGATAGAACAGACAGATGTATGGAAGACGACCTTCAAGTCAAAGGAAGGCCTTTTTGAATGGTTGGTCATGACCTTTGGTCTGACAAACGCTCCAGCCACTTTCATGAGGATGATGGACAATATCCTGCGACCATTCACCAATACTTTTGTAGTGGTGTATCTTGATATCATTCTCATTTACAGCAAGACTTGGGCCGAACACTTGCAGCATATTCAACAGGTTTTGCACACCCTGCGGCAGCACAAGCTATATGCCAACTTGGAAAACTGCTCCTTCGGCATGGATAGGGTCCATTACCTAGGCTACATCATTTATCAACATGGCGTACATGTGGATCCATCCAATATCCAAGTCATCCATGACTGGCCAGCCCCAACCACACTCACTGAGATTCGGAGCTTCTTGGGCCTTTCCAATTTCTACCGTAGTTTTGTGTTGGGATTCTCCCATATTGCATGGGCCCTCAGCCAAATAACTAGGGGTGGTGGTAAGGAAAAATTTGCATGGGGCCGGCCCCAACAACAAGAGTTCGATGATTTGAAGCAGCGCTTGGGCTCAACCCCAGTAATTTCACTACCAGACCTGCAGCAGCCCTTTGAGATTGAGACTGATGCTTCAGACTATGATGTGGGTGTCATTCTCATGTAGCACGACCACCCCGTGGCCTATCATAGTGAAACACTATTAGATGTTGTCCGTAAGTACCCTAGTTATGACAAATAAATGTACTCCATTATGCAAGCCTGCCGCCAGTGGAGACATTACATTCTTGGGAGGGAGACATTCATCCACACTTATCATATGTCGATGTAGTTCATGCAGACACAAGGAAAATTGCAGAATGACCGCCATCAAAAGTGGTCCACATACTTGCAGCAATTCCACCTCAACATCAAGTATAAAACAGGAAGCACCAATCATGTCGTTGATTGCCTCAGTAGACCACCAGTCGTTGCACGCACCACAGTGCTAGAATCCTGCGGCCATGAGACCTCCGGATGGCCCTAACTCTATGAGACAGACCCAGACTTCACCACCACCTACCAAATGTTGGGTGCAAAGATAGTTGTCAATAATTTCCATCTTCAGGATGGGTTGTTGTGTCGTCTGGGCCATATATGTGTTCCCTCAAGTGAGTGAGCGAATCTGATCTGAGAATCCCACTACAGTAGGGTGGCAAGACACTTCGGCGTTAAAAAGACAGTGGCAATGCTACAAAAACATTTCTACTGGCCGAAACTTCACCAGGAGGTCAACAAGTATATCAGGCCTTGCACTGCTTGTGCTATTGTGAAACCAACACCTAAGAAACAGGGCCTGTACACCCCTCTTCCTACTCTTGAAAGACCATGGGAATCCATCTCAATGGACTACATGTCGGGCCTCCTGTCCACCAAGCGGGGAAATGACTGTGTTTTTGTGGTTGTCGATCGCTTTTCTAAGATGGTGATTCTGGTTGCTTGCAAGAAGAGCATCACAGCAGAAGCCACTACCAAGCTCTTCTTTAAACAAGTCTGGGTACATTTTGTAATCCCACAAACCATTGTCTCATATCGGGATAGTCGATTTCTCAGCACATTTTGGCCGAGCTTCTGGTCACTGCTGGACACCAAGCTCACCAAATCCACGGCCTTCCACCCCTAGACAGATGGCCAAACTGAGGTCGTAAATCGAATGATCGTGCATATACTGCACATGTATAATTCCAAGCACCCCCGCACATGGGATGAGAGTCTTCCCTATGTCCATCATAGCTACAACCGAGCCCTACATAGCTGAACTGGACACAGCCCCTTTCAGGTGGGGTTGGGATTCCAACCATTGGGTCCCATAGATGTTGCACTTCCCCTTACGGTCACCTCGAATGACTCCTCTCCTTCTCCAACTGTGGCTAACAAAGCCACCTGATTCATTGAGAGGATCCAACACATCCACCAACAGGTTCAAGATATCCTACAGAAGTCTAATGATAAGTACAAGCAGCGCCATGATCAACATCGGGTTCCACATAAGTTTCAGGTGGGAAACAAAGTTTGGTTGCACTTGCAGAAAGAACGCCTTACAGGACCCCATCGGAATCTTCTCCCACTCCGATATGGGTCGTACACCATCACCAAGGCTGTGGCGGATAATTCTTTTGTTCTCAACATTCCTCCTTTCCTTGGCCTGCACCCAGTGTTCAACGTGGACCTCCTTCGGCCTTATTTCCCACCATTATTAGACACCTCAGACGTAGCAGAAAATCTGACACCAACAGAGCTCAACCCTGACTGCATACAATAGGCATCCAGTGATCAGATTGTGAACACATAGATCAAGGGCACTCGACAACAAAGGATCCATCTTTATCGAGTCGTCAAAGCAGGGCAGCTCCTGCACCAAGGCAAGTGGCTCACTCAGGGCCAAATTCAGTAGAAATTTCCTCATCTGATGGGGGAACTCAACGCAATGGAGACCATTGCTTCCTAAGGATGGAGGATTGATCCAGGTGGATATTGGTGGCCACCCACCTTTTCCAGCTGGCTCAAAACAACTTTCTAGCAATTTTGATAATTTACTATTTTTAGCAGTTTTTTGGGTCCTAAACTTCTGAAGCCGTTTTGAGGCCCTAAACGACGTTTTTTGGGGTATGTTGCAGTCTTAAACTTTCATCATTTAATTTTGTGTGAATTTTGTATTCCTTGTATAGATCTTTCCAATGGGCTATCATACGCCTAAAATGAAGATCGTATGCAAAAGTTACGACCCCGGGAAGTTTATGTACTGACTTACCCAAACGGGGCCCACATGACTTTTGGCGCTTCATCTCCTAGGGTTAGGTTTTTGGATGTTTAGGGTTTTTGAAACTCCTGTTTATTGTAAAAAGGCCTTGAGAGGCTCATTGTAATCATCTTCTTGCAAATGAGCATAGCCGACACATCTCTTCTCATAGATAAGCTGCCACCATTTCAGCAAGTTTGTTTTCCGCTGCATTTTACAGTTTCAGCTTATTTCCTTATTGAATAGAAAACCAGTTTTACTGTATCTTTGTTATTATGTGCTAAGCATCTGGTAATAATCTGTATTCATTTCGTTTTTCTCATAAAATCTGGATCAATGGTATCAGAGCAGTCTTCTCATTGTCGTCTTAATGCATGTCCCCAACGAGGTTAGAGTACAAATATTTGGGTCTCGAGCTTGTTTCTCTTGAGGAAAAAATCTCTCGCACACCCAAGCGACCTCTCATGGAAGGAGAAAAGAAAGATGATGGGATTGGAGATCCTTTCAAACTATTTATTGAGGAAGCCCTCATGCAACAGAGGAACGAGATGATGGATAATTTTGCGCAAATCCTTCGGTGACTACTAGCAGGAGACGCATCCTCTTCGAGCGGAGGCACCGCCCCCTTCAAGGTACAAATAAACTTTGATATTCCTATATTTGAAGCTCAGATAGATGCAGATGTTGTAGACAAGTGGCTAAATCTACTAGAAGGGTATTTCTTTGTCCATAACTTTTCGAATAGAGAAAAGATTACTTTTGCGCTCCTCAAAGCCATTCCCCATGCCAAAGATTGGTGGGAAACTTTCTATGAGCAAAAGGAAATAGAGGAACCTTCA